>CAWYPQ010000635.1:0-67745 GCA_963965965.1 Trididemnum nubilum | reverse complement strand
GTAGCAACCTTGCTAATAAAAATCGCTTTTTTGTCTTAGATTCTCTACATGTTTTAACGTCTGACGATGTGTGTTTTTCCTGATTCTACGTCTTATATTGTGTTACTATACATTCGCTGTTGTTGTGGTAGTAAAGAGTAAAAAGATTGAATGAACACTGGACAACAACCTGAGAGAGTCGGAGCCGAATTACCAAAGTTTAAGGAGTTTTACTTCAGTTATATACTTAACTTTAGTAACCTTTTTTGGACGTTTTTCGCTTTGATTTTCAAGTATTTTATGATTTATATTGAAAAAACGTGACAAACTTAGTAGCGTATGTCATCAACTCACAATTTAAGTTTGTTAAAAAAGCGAATCGGCAACCCTAATTTGGTGTTCCTACGAAACTAAGTTTAAATCCCAGTATCATTATTTCTTTCTACAATTAGCTTACGTCTCAGTGTACAAAACTACTGCAGCGAAGAAACACTGGTGCTTGCTATGTGGTAGATAACGGCCAAACTGTCAGTTAACTCAGAGCGGTACATGGACATGCTGAGGCGACGCTTCATTCCAGCCATACAGAGGTAGAGGTTTGATGACATAAATGCAATTGTTTTCCAACAGAATGAGGCGCCTTCTCATTATTCCAACCTTCTAAAACAGTACTTTCCAGAGGACAAGTTATTTTTGAGGACAGACAATCCATGGCCTCCGCATTTTCCCACATCTTATTTCCTCAGACTACGTCCTCTGGAGTTACTTCCAAGATCGGTTTACGAAAATAATCCTTCAACAATTGAGAAACTGTAGGAAAAGTTCAAATGTGACATCAGGAAATTCCAGGAGACATGTTGGAGCGCGTTATTGACAATTTTAATGAAGGGTGGCAGGTGTCTCAAAAGCGTGGGGCTTGGGTCAAACATTTCAATTACCGGTACTAGGAACTCGAGGAAAAAACTAGACATTTCGCTAAAATTAATGCCTCTACCTGCTTTAAATTTATTTGTTAAATTGGCGATTACTCAAACATTTAGCGAAAATTACATATCATAAAAAGATACTTTTCGAAATCGGTTTTGTTGAAATGAGAACTACTTAAGGTAATAAAGATGTGCCCCAACCCTTGTTTCACTATTAGCGAAAGCAGATTTAACTTTAGGCAGGGGTATCCCTGATTTTAGACAGTAAAACGGAAATAATAAATATCACGCAATTTTCTTTCGCTGTTTTGAGGGTCAAGACTACGGTTTGAGTTGGGGTTCGATTCAAGTTTGGCTTCAATTGAACTAAATAGGTGGAAACTACCGTAGGGTATATCTATAGTTTACACCAGTACTTAAACTGTGAAATTTTGCATGGGGGGACGCTTTTGAAAGCTTGACCAAACGCATTCAGAATGCGAAAGAACTTCAGCAGAAATTCTGCAATACCGTCCCTGAAATCAAGCGAAGACCAAAAAAAGGTCTTCGCCGCATTTTAGGAACCTATTCGGCCAGAATTTGTGGATTTGTTCTGACCGGCTCTTTTTGGTCTGGTCAACCAGCGCTCAAATCTCGATTGGGGGACGCCAAATCCTCAATTGGGGTACGTGTCCCCCCCTACAATTTAAGTACTGGTTTACACCCTAAAGATATTGAGCTGAAACAGATATTCCAAGAAAGTGCTATGTACGTATCAAGAGCATTATGGATTCATTCTGTTCCCACCAACTGCCGTATTAAATCGAATATGGAGGATAGTTTAGAAGTAAAAACCCTTACATCATTCCAGTATTGCGATGCAGCACATGGTATGAAACAACACGATAGCTTCTCACAACGACCTTAAGTTATTGCAATTGCACTAAAATTTGGTTCTGCAGTTCTTCAAAAAGACACAAGAGATATAACGATTCTTGAACAGAAATTTTATTTAAAAAATTCGATTCAAGATTAAAACTCTAGGCTGCTAACTTCAACACATCATAATTATTATGAACATCATAAAAAAAATTCGGTTGGTTTTCTTGATCTTATTTCAAACACTAGCGGCACATTGGACACTTCCCCAAGGTTCTGCTGAAGTTGAAACGTAAGCAAGTCGCATGATACCAGCGGAAGCAGAGATCACATCCAATCTATGATATTAAAGTAAAATTAATCAATACGATTTGACAATAACAGCAGTGCTGTCAAATTTAATTTTTTCATTAAGGTCACAGTATTTTCAAAGAGCTTAGTTCAATCGTAATCATTTGAAAACCTACTTAAAACGACCAAGTTGGAAGTGCACCACGCACATTACCGTATAAAATTGGCGTTAAACACAGTTTCAGATTCACCGGGTTCGATTTGCATTAAATTCTTTTTTATTCCTGTAAAGTTTGCTTTAAAGTTCCAGTTAAGGGATTAATTGCCATACCCTAACGGTAAATAAAATCAAAGAGTTATTCTGCGAAAGTACATGCTCCAGCGTTAGTTGTCTCGTGTTAAATCACTCATGCAAAGATGTCGCGTTTCTTAAATGCCCTTTTTTTGAAAAATCAGAAAATTGTGCGTTAAAAAATGTTGAGATTTATCCACGTATTTTTCTTCTGCGTTTTACAGGTTTTAAAATTGTGCTAGAAGTGCCGGTATAGTGACGGCTTACTTTTATTTTAAAAAGTTGATTTACACAGCAAACAGGGCCAATTGAGAGGCCGGGGCCCACATCAATTACCACTAGTAGCCTTACATTTGCGCCGAGTTGTACAAAATAAAAATATTTGTCGTGCAACAAACTAGTTTGATCAACTTTTTCGAAATAGGTTAATCCTGGTATTTTGATGTCACAGACACATCTTTTCTCCAAGAGCAAGAAGTGGGTCGGCATGAAATAATTTCGTGACCACCTTGACATTATAATCATTTATGATTTTCTTTCTCTGCTTAAGCCGGGGGGGGGGCTAAAAGACTTTATTCTCCCCCTCCATCTCAGCTAAGTCACTTAGGAAGTTTAACCCAAAACTGTAAGCGTTGAAACATGGTTTGGACTTGACTTGAGCGTAAGGGGAGTGCTTTAAGGGGCTACGCAATTCAATTCTTCAACTGGCTTTAAAATCTTAGCAAAATTAGTTCTTTTAGATGACCTGTACAAAATTTGATTCAAATGGCGTTTAAATGGCTATGTTTTCTAAAATATTACAAAACTTGCCCAGATCTGGAGGCGAAGCACAGACCTACGTCTGTGATACGCATACACATCCCTTTTTCTCAGCACGCTGCCCAATTGAGACATTTTCAAGCAAAATTATTTGACCACTGGATTAAAACCCCAATAACAAAGTCTTGGTTTCGCGCCTGCGACGACAAACCTATCGAGCATTTTGTTGAAATAAACTTGATTTTTTGTTGAAATAATCAGCTCTGCCGATGAGCGTTGGTATTACGCGAAACTCGAGTCCAGAGCAGTACGTGGGGAAAAAAAAAATTGGGTCTGCCTTTTTAGCAGCTGAAGTTACGAGATGAAGACGTCAGCCTATACCGATAGCTTGGTTATTCAAATTTACCGGTTGAGTTAGCCTAATTCAGGGATCAAAATTCTTTGCATTGTGTCGACTCCTCTTCACACTGATGATGAAGTCAGTTGACTTCGAAACACGGGAATGCTCCCGCGATAGGGGGCTCCGCCTCACCTGCGTCACTAGGGGTTGAAATGATTACCCATTTCGACGCGGAGACAGCATTAAGGTGTTGTCAAATGAAGTAGGATTGTAAGACGTGATGTCTCTGTGAACTATTAAATTAGTTCTGCCTATTTCACTTCAGGAATAATTAAACTTGATTTTATTTTGGACTATCCTAAGAAGACTGTTATATATTGATAAAACTTATGTGTATGAACGACAAGAGCAACATTTCAAGATAGGGCTGTACCGGGTGTACCCCCTTTATAAAAAAAAATTTAAAAAACTTTATTTTGTCCATTATGTGACCGTCTGGTTAGTGCGGATATGGACATATAAAACTTTGGACAAAAAAGAACTTAGTTTTTCATGGATGAAACCTACAAGACCGGACTAATGTTCATATAAAGCCCTGGAGAAATTTTGCTTGCCTTCATTTTTTCCTTATATTGGCTGGTTTTGTCGCAGTTCAATATCGTCCAAAAAATTGCAAACCTGCAAGGCCTAGTATAAACTTACCCGTTTTCGTTTACTCGTTGCAGAACTACTTTCGCCGCAAACAAAACTTACTTCTTTCATTAATCCTGCAAACAGTTTATCTCAGAACATCTAAGCTATTCTGATTGATTGATGCATCTTTATCCTCCGATCACGACAAAGCAACGGTGGTTCTATCATATGGACGAATCCGCACATGCTTAGGAATTGATCATACAGTATTTAGAGCTTTGCAGTTGATATTTGACTTATTTCGGTGTAGATTTGCTGCTCGTTCAAAGCCACCAAGCAGAGATCATCATTATTAAGCGTCTTATCCAAGGACGCAAATCCTTGACCAGGGTGCGGGTTGAGCCCAAGATCATCCAATCAGGGTGGTGGTGGTACTACCCGACCCCTTCCGAGGGATGGGGGTGCAGAGGAACTCCGCGACGACCCAACAGTCGGGCCACACCCCAAGGTATGGACCATAGGTCAAGAATAAAGAGAGAGGAGCCAGAGATAGATTTACGAAGGGGTTCAGAGGCAGGCAGTCGAGGAGGAAATGATTGAGGTCCTGTAGAGGGTGTCCACAGGCACTACAAGCAGAATTCTCCTTCCGACTGATCCTGTGAAGATATGAGGATAAAAGAAGACTGTGGCCATGGCAGCGAAGACGGGAAAGCTCACAGCGAATGGGGCGAGAAAGGAGAAATTCCTCCGAAGAGACTTCGGGGACTTGGAAGTTCAGATGGGAGTGGGAGATGTGACGTCTCCAATTGTGGTATTGGGAATAACAAACTTTGGCAACAACTGGGGGGAGAGGGCATGGGATCGCGTCAGTGGGCAGAGAGGCACCAGCTTTGGCAAGTAAATCCGCTTTTTCATTACGGGGAGACCTGCGTGACCGGGGACCCATTGGAAGCTCAAGATGGTGTTGTTGGAGAGGGAGGAGGCGAGGGACCAAACATTACAGAGGGACTCAGGCAGGAGATAAGAGGGGGCTGATGAAACGATGGAGAGGGCTGATTGGGAGTTGGTTAGGAAAAGAACTTACTGGAATTTGCACGTCATCAAATGGCTAGTACACCAATCGAGACCTTGCTTGAGGGCAAAGGTTTCAGCTGTGAAGCTGGAGGCAATTGGACCAGTGGAAAAGGACAGGAAATTAACGACGCCTATACCCTCTCGGCCACGCAGCCGACTATACTTAGCAGCGAATGGAAGTCGAAGAGTAGCAGCAGTAGTAAAAGCAAATTTATTTCCAGCCTATACGCGTTGCCGATGGAAGCAAGCAAAGCCATGGCAACGGCCACAGCAAGGATAACTAAATTGACAACCATTTTGTACAAAGCAGCGCGAACTAACAAACTTGATTGGAAATCATCAAGCCAGCTGTACGACATTCCAAAATGATGATACTTGGAAGAATTTATTACTTAAGTTTAGGAACTAAGCGGCGAAAAATTAGACGTAATGTACACGGTGATGCTATGGAATATGGTTGGATACGAATCCATAATCTACTTGTATGTTGTGCAACTGAAATTTCACCTGAATTCCGCAGAATTGCTTTGGCATTGTCGAGACGGCATTGTCACAAACTTTCTACGGAAGACGAAAAGTTAAACGATGAAGGGAGAGCCGGAAGATTTTCGACTATTTTTTCACCTACCTGCAAAACATGAACAAAGTTTGCTGTATTGATTTAAATTAATACAAAAGTTATGGATAATGATGTAGAAATATACGAGGGCAGCCAAAGCTAACGATTTAAAAGGGCATTTATTTAACTTACCGTTAAATCTTTCACTCATGACCAAAAGGTTGGGATAAACCTAACATGCATTCTCACCAATTTTAATTTTTTACGTCTTGTCGTTTTCAAGATATTGCAGTTCAAAGTTACCTCTTACTTCAGGGTTTCTATTTTGTCAGTATTGTGACAGAACTTTAAATTTTAGAAAGCTGGCTTATCTGTATTAAAAAGCAGCTAATTTTACCGCTCTGAACCTTTACTTTGTTTTACAATAACTCCGCCGCAAAAATTTGGTGAAGTTAGTCTTCACTCAGATCTCAGATCTTCATTCTAACGTACAAAATAATGATAGCGATTCTTTGCCTAAGCCAAATCATTTTCTCAAAATTGTTGGTGTAATATTTGATGACAGACTTGAACCTTGAAAAGCATATCAATAGAGAAATTAGTACTTGTTATGCCAATTTACGTAATTTCAAAATTGTATTTAAAATTCAGCTACTTCATTCTTTGATATTGTCCTACCTTGATTATTTATTATTGCAATGCCTTGTTTTATAACATACCGGAATGTTTATAGCACAAGTTGACAAAAGTTTTGTATGCTGCAGAGAGATATATTTTTGGACTTTGTGGTTCTGCTTCGCCTTCATATCTGAAAAGCCTTCATTTTTTACTAGTTAAATTTCGTATTCATTTCTTAACATTATTTTAATTGAGTTTTTAAGGATGTTGCCACTGTTTGATGCCACTATTTTACACCTTATTACGGTAGAATCAATGAAGCTTATTTCCGTAAAGCCATTTTATTTGAATGTTACTACGGCCACTTAGTCAGATGAATCAACACTTGTTGGTGTTATCTCAAGGGGGTAAAAATTGCAATTATTATTATTTTTCCAAACTGGCGATATTATTTTTGATCATTCATTGAATATTGAGGTTAATAAATGGTGAATTGTTTTAGTAGATGAAAATAAAAAACAGTACCACCATAGTTAAGCTGTGAAGATGTAACAAAAAACTTAGACTTAAGCAGTATTACTGTAAACCAAAATACTTTTTCAACATAAACATTGAAAATTAATGAAAAACACTGAAAAAAATTGGAAAATTAAATGCTTTTATACTGTAGGACATAAATTCTTTATAATCTGAAAATATCCTCCAACAAAATGCGAACATACTGCTACAATGTGGTGTAATTTTGGGAGTTGAATCTCACCCAACAGCGCCAATGTAGTAAATAATAAAATCAATTATATTTTACTCCGAAATTTTACTGCTTGGCAGAATCTCCATGAAAATATCACAATATTACTTACTGACCAGTACTGTTTGTGTAGCTGCACAATGTGCAAACTTCAACATTTTTCAGAACACCTGAAGAAACAAAAAAGAACAAAAATTTAACTCAATGAGTTGCATATTGAAAGCTGACTACAATAACACCTTACAACAAAAATGTAAGCTAAAATGCAGCAAGAAAAATCCTGCAACCCATCAAAAACAACTAAAAAAAGAACAGAAGGCAAAAATGCAGATATGTAAAGTTAGGGCAATCGTACAAGATTAGATAGGCATTGACTTTGTCCTTCTAAACCCAGCCTTTCCCAAGATATTCTACTTCAAACACAATCCAGGGGCCTATCTAATTATGATTTTTGTAGGCAACTCTGACTGTCATAACATCGATGACACCAGCTTAGTCGACTTTCATCAATCGTAAAGCAATGCCGCAATTAGGATAAGTCATAGCAGGGGCCTTAAAACATACATCTAGCTTACAGTATTGGCCTTCGCTATGGACTAGGCTACTACATTTAAACGTCACGGTAGCCAATAAAAATTATAATTAAAGAGGCCTCTACATGGTGTTTAAAGTGAAATACCTCTGAAATGGCTGGGTCAAAAAGGATAAAGTCAATGCCAAATTCAATTGCCTTTAACTAAAGATACCCACATTGATTTTGCCTTCAGTCTTATTTAAAGGTTGTGCAATTTGCAAGCTAGAGACAACTTTTAACTACGAGTCATGGTTAATCAATCAATTATTGGTTTATGATAAAAATCAATGACATTTTCAAGCAGTTAGTTTTTATCAAGATCTGGACTAAATTGCATTCGCACATTTGTTTAAGCATGCTATAAATTGCCCTTAATTACCAGTTGGTCGAGCGGTAACGCGTTCGTCTCTGGAGCGGTAGGGCAGAGGTTCAAATCTCGAGCCGGTCAAATCGGACACAGTGTTGCCAACGGCTCGCCACAGCTGCGACATTTCTTCGAAAGGAGCTGTGTTGCCTGGGCGCAGTGACGCGGAGATGGGCCCCACAAACTTGTTACACGCTTCGGCGTACTACAGCAAGTATAATGAAAGATTTGATTTGATAAATGAGAGATAGCCCTATCTTATTTTTAAAAAATATGATATCTAAATTAAATTTGAGGTAGTAAGGAGCTTTCAAAGCTTTACAAAGATCCAAATTTGATTTTCAAAACCTACCATGAAACACATTCAAATGATTTCTGCCAACAATCTTTGAAACACATTCTTTTGTACATGGTTGCATATCACCTACAATAATTTTTTTCTTTGAAACACATAACTTTGTTAATGAAATTAATGCAAAGATTTAAAACATAGATGGGGAATCTTCTTAGTACTGCAAGCCGCATGAATTGCACAACATTGCAGGTGGGTCGCAAAAAATCTCAAATTCCACATAAAATTCAAGGAGCAGAAAAACTCCCAGTAAATGGCTGAAAGTTCTTCTGTTTGACAAGACATGCGATGTCTGCTGAAGTCGAAGATGTTGCTACTCGCAATAACTGTAATAATGGCGAAGTTATCTCAAGAGAATACTTTTACAAAACTTACGTAAACATTTGAATGTTTTGATGCTAAGTTGTTTGCTGTGACAAACTTCAGATGCAGGCCACATTAAAATAGAAAGCAGCCCCCCAACTGATTTAAAAGATACTTAACAATTAATCACACCTGTCTTCCCACATTAGTTTTGACAATCAGCCTTTGCTAAAAATTCGTCATATATGTTAAAAATGCAAAAGCTGCAAATAAAATGTTTCTTTTTGGCTATAAGCATGTATAGTCAAGTGGCTTGTTTTGAAATTTTAACTCCAAGGGCCTTATACTATGGTCTGAGTAAAAAAAACAAATATTTGTGTTTCATAAGCCATTCAGTTCATTGTCAAATTTTTATTCGAAATAGGTTTTGGAAGAACATTTCTAGAAACTTGAAAAAATTTTTTTTCTAAAATTATAACCAGATTTTGTATGTGATTGACATTTTGTTGCAAAATGCAAAGGTGTTGACATTATCGACAACTTGAGCAAGTTGGCGAAAGGTTGCAACCTTCGCAAGCAGTTGCTCAACATCGCTTACTTGTAGGTTGTAGTAACATGACCTACTAAATCACTGACCATATTTTTACAATTGCAGTTTGTTAGGAAATATTGTAAATAGTATATTTGTATGGTTTAGCACCTACTATCAGTCCAAAGAGTAGGCTGTCAGCAAGGTTAGATGCGGAACAGCCCTAGGCTAGCTAGCTTAATTTGGCAGAGTTACTACGATATTGTACTATCGTTAGGCTTTAGGGACACTAAAAATATGCCTCTCTAAATTTCAATATCATCAGTCACATCTGGACATCTAAGGCTGCAAAATTTACAGTGATTTTTCATAGCTATGCTTGATCTCAGAGCTGCATTTTAATGAATTCACCAAAGCAGTGGGCCTATCCCCACGGGGATCACGTCTTTTCGGTGCGACCATTTCAGCGCCACCTATTTCGTAGCCGTACGTTTTCTGCACAGATTGTTTCGACGCCAATTCGGTGCTCTTTGACTTATTTAGGGTTTGGGTTAGGGCTTTGGGTTAGTGTTAGTAAAAAGCACAGAATATTGGCGCCGAAAAGTCGTGGACCCATCCCCACGACATCTAGGTTTCAAAACAAAAATTTATTCTATGCAGCAGAGTAGAAGCTGCTGTATCAGCATAGTGATTCTTTTGGCTAAGCAACTTTTGCTCTTTTGTTTTAAACTAACATGGTGTTGTTGTTTTTCACAGAATACAGAATAACCTACGGTACTAGCGGGCTAGTTTTGAACGTGTTAATAGTGTTTTTGTGCAATGTTTGTTAGCTTGTTGTTTAAAAAGTAACAATTGCTCGAATACTGGAAAATTCGCAAAAGTTCTTTCGCTGTCTGCTTGGTCGAGACAACTTGGTGAATATAACTGTATTTAGAATTGGTCTCAAGCTATACTGTATACAAGAGCTAAGAAGATAAAACAAAAATCAAAAAAAATTTTATAAAGTTTTGGATTGACCTAATTACTTCTGTGAATAGCAACAAACATGGAATTTTTTCTCCAGAATGTCCACTTAAAAGTCTTCATATTTCTCAAGGATTGTGACAGTGATCAAGTTGAACTGGAAGAAATAGTTTTGAACTCTCCCAAGTTTTATAATCATGAATATTTATAGTGATTTTTCACTACAGTCCTATGTAATGAAAATAGAAGTGTCCAGCGTATTATGTTCATTTACTGTATCTTTGTGTAATATCTGAATTTAGTTGTTTGTAAATTTCAAAACATTTCTTCCTGTCTCTTAAAATTTAAACTGCTTTATTATGATGAATAAAGTGATCAAGTATACAATTTCAAGTCTGAAGTTCAATCATTACAATTACAGTCAGTGTAACCAGATCGAATTAGAAAGCCAATAAATATCTTATGAGTAGAAAGTGACAGTTTAATTTTTTGCAGCGTAATTTTTTTTTTGTAGTACGACATTTTTTTAAAGATTACAGTATAATGTAAGTATTTATTCATGTTTTATTGTTTATCAATGTAATCAGTTATTATACTTACTGAAAACTGTAAAATTTTGCAGAAAATTGATAAAGTACTGCAGCTGCCAAGTATGTCCATTAATATAGTTCCATTCTCATCAGTCACCACTAAACAAAAAACTTGATATAGCATTTTTACAATAAATAATTGGACTGGGGAAGGAAGCATCAGTTACGTGAAAATGTGAAAACTAACAACAATTTTATTCAGATGCTGAGTAACAATTTTCACATGAAAAAATCTACATGTTTTTTATCAGGGGCATACTGTAACCAAAAAATTGCCAAGAAGGGGGGCTTGACCTTACAGCTATAAATTTGTCTGCATCTTACAAACTGTACTTTGGAGCAAAGCCCTTTGAGGTAAACATAGGGATGTTCATTACCGATTCTTTGCTAATTTCGAATCGATTCCGAATCAAATGTTTTGATTCCAGTATTTCAATTCCTAATTTCGATTCACTATTTACATATAACAAGATGTTGGTGCTGGTAACGAAAAATTTTATCGAAATCAAAAGCTCGCAGAAAACACAGTAAGTTAAACTCTCTCTGCACAGTATATAAGTTAAACTCTCTCTGCAGTGCGTGCAACGAACACGTTTATTTCCGTCTTTGTCCAAGACGGGAAGTTCAAAATGGTCCCATACATCAGATGTTCTCTTTCTTCCTGCCGCTGAACGCTTCATAATTACCCAGACTATCGCAATCGCATGTAAATTTAAATTGAAGTCTTAATTCTCTATCTGTAAGAACTTTTGTTATGACTAGTATTATGTTATACCTGTCCTTTTGTAACTGAAGATTTAATAACAGTGAAGTTATGGTAACGATCTCCGCAGAAAGACTTTTGCTAATTCAATATCTGACATTTACATGATCGGCGCCCGGCAAACTGCTAAAAAGTAACCACATCTCCGCAATCACAAAAGTAATTGTGACGTTATTGTTTATTTGCATGTGGGACTTGCGAAAAAGTAGTGAGGCGAGCGGGTGGCTTTTTTTTTTTAGCGCATTTGCAAACACATGCGCTCCTGCATTTGTGACAATACACACGGCCGAGCATGCGAGTATGCGTGAAAGCGGCGCCGTCTGTACTAACCATCTCTCTAATCATCATGCGAGGCAATTAAATGACGCTGTTACGTAACAATGCTCGTGATGCGTGTTTATTTTCCGTACAAAGCAGTGCTGCCTAAAAACTTAGCACGAGTATTTCGATTCAGTAGTATCAAAAAAAGATTTTGGATCATTTGGGAATTGGAATCGAAATACTAGAATGAACATCCCTAGGTAAACATGATCGTCGCAACGTACTGGTGCCATACCGCAAGAAAGTGTTAACTAATAAAATGCTCACGAAAGCATTAAATGTTGCACTAAACATCGATAAGCGCTCCACTAGTGAATAAAAAAATGAATCTAGTTTCAGAGGCTGACTTTTTCTCAAACCAACTGCTAGTATTACAGTACTGTACTAAATTCTGATCCTTCGATGATAGTGCCAAATCATGCAAAAAGTGCTTTGTTTTTTTTGCTTTCTCTAGCAAAGCAACACAGCAATCCATTGCACAATAAGCAAAAACTCCACTGCATAACTAATGACGAATCCAGCTTTTAGATTTACTTGTAGCGTTAGCATTGGGAGTCTTCATAAACAGCACGAAATAGCCAACAGAAACAACTGTTTAAGCTTACTATTGATACCATAACATACTTTTCTGAAAAACAAAAATCACATCATAAAACAAAATTAGTCTAATGCTTTCAATGTACCTGTAGACAATTGGTTTACACTCTAACAAAATAAATCTACCGGTACCATAATGAGACATGGAAAAAAATTTTTGTTTTAAATACGGTAACAGTTATTTTTTCAAAAATACCGTATTTATTCGAGTATAAGTCGCATGCGTATATAAGTCGCACCCACATTTTTGACATGAAAAACAGGACAAAATTTTTAAAAACATTATTCATTCATTGCAATCTCATAACAAAAAATTAAAAACCATTGAAGTCATCACTGCTGTCACTGTCTTCAAATAGCCCTGTTTACCTCTGGAACATCCTCATCAGCATCCGATCAAGGTGGCAAGTGATGCAACGCAACGTAAGTGGATAAAATAATGATAACTAAACGTGTTAGAACATGAAAAAAAGGTGACAGTGTTGAAAGTGCAACGCTACTCGCATGGAAGGCAATAAGTGATATGATCTAATGAAAGGAGACAGTGTAGAATTCGATAGCAAGGAAACACCTCAAAAAATTTCGTATGGCATACAATGCACTTCATGTATTCGTGTATAAGTCGCACCTGACTTTTTGGGTGATATTTTGGTACAAAAAAATGTGACTTATACTCGAATAAATACGGTAAGTGTTTTTTTAGTTTGTTTTTTTTTAAACACATTTTTTTCAAATAAAACCTTTTCCCCAAAAAATGTTTTTTAAACAAAAAAGTTTTACAGTACTTGGATTAAAATGTTATATAATATTTTCGAAGCTTTTCATCTGACACTTGTCAAGAAGAATCGACAGAACAAACAGCGCAGAAAAAGGAGCCGCCATAGGAAAAAACCAAACAGTGATTAACTGGAAAAGGATCGATGAGGAGCATCATTTGTGTACACAAACATATAGTGGAAAACATTCCTCATGATTGGAAAAAGTACAATATGAAATCAATTTCTGGGAAACTTTTTCCGCTCTCCTTCCATCTATCTACCTGCTTTTAAAGTCACTTTTATCAAAACTTTTAACCCTACCCTATCAGCTATGCAGACAAAAAAAAATTCGTGTACAGTTTACACCCTAATTGACCCTTTTCCATCCAATCGCTACTCATCTTTTCCTAAAGGCACTCCTTTTTATGCCCTCTCTATTCTGACAATTTTTCTGGACAAGTGTCACATGAAAAGCGTCGAAAATACAAACATTTTAATGAAAGTAAAACTTTTTTGTTCGAAAAAAAATTTTGGGGGGGGAAAAAGCTTAATATATATTTGAAAACTATGTTTTTGAAAAAAAATAAAAAAACTGATATTTTTGAAAAAAAAACTGTCATTTAAAAACCTTTTTTTAAAAGTTTTTTTTGAACATTAAAAAAAAAAAATTTTATTTTGCAAAAAAAATTTTGAAAAAAAAATTTTTACACCTCAGGCATTTTTTTCACCTCGGCCACCTCATCGGCAGCATCTAAACATATATGTCTAAAAAATCACGGTCCAGGTCAGACATACAAATGGCACCCCCTCCAAGCTCAGGTGGCGCCACCTAAAGCTTCAAGTGGCGCCACCTGCAACTTCAGGTGGCGCCACCTGCAACTTCACGTGGCGCCACCTGCAACTTCAGGTGGCGCCACCTGAAGCTTCAAGTGGCGCCACCTATAACTTCAGGTGGCGCCACCTACAACTTCAGGTGGCGCCACCTGAAGCTTCAAGAGGCGCCACCTGCAACTTCAGGTGGCGCCACCTGAAGCTTCAAGTGGCGCCACCTATAACTTCAGGTGGCGCCACCTACAACTTCAGGTGGCGCCACCTGAAGCTTCAAGTGGCGCCACCTGCAACTTCAGGTGGCGCCACCTGAAGCTTATAGTGGCGCCACCTGTAACTTTAGGTGGCGCCACCTGAAGTTGCAGGTGGCGCCACTGCAACTTTTTTGTCTGACACTTGTAGAAATTTAGGGTTGGGAGTTACAGCTTGATATTAATTTTCGTTTTTTAGCAACACCTTACCACAGTGTCTGCCAACATTTAACAAATAATATTTAAGTTTACTTATTAAGTTGTAACTGTCACATCCACTTATAGCTCTATTGTTTTCTATGAACTGCCAAAAGGGCAAGGGAAATCAAAAATTTGGAAAAAAGTTAATGAAATACGATCTTGAAAGTTACACACAAACCAAAAACCTATGTAAATAAAAGCTGCAGCTTAAATCTAAAATTCTTAACCACCACATAATCTTTCAGGTCGAGCCATCTGAGCTTTGAGCTTTCACACTAAACACAGAACAGACATCAACCATAATGGTGAGTTTGATTTCGTTTTAGAATTTACTTAAACATTAATAAATCGTCACCTCAACTAGTTTACATCCACTGCAATTTTGACATCCAATAACATCCACATTAACTTCATGACTACATTACATTAACCTGTAACATCAACAGCCACCCCAACTGTGTTTCAAAACCACCAACCCTTCAGATGGCGCCACCTGAGCTATGATCTTAACACTAACAGGCATCAATGTAGGTAATGGTAAGATTGTTGGGCATCATCGGCTACACTTACAGTACATTTACAGTCACATCTGATGTCACAAACTGAACCTCAAGTGAGCTTATATTTATACAAAATAAAATTTCCACACTAAAAAAAGGTTAAATCATACCATACGTTGTAAGCAACAACGTAAACAACTTTATGAATCAGCTGAGAAACAGAGATACATCACTGTTCCACTAGTATTGGGAGGTACAATCTTACATAACACATTAAGTTGCTATTATTATTTCCTACATGACTGTTTGTTATTTGACAGTGAAACATAGCCTACTGAATTGAGAAAAGTTTTCAATAAATTTATTTTTTTGGTGATACTTTGGGAGTATCAAAGTTTTATCCTTACTTTGATAGGGGCCTAGACCAATAAAAGTCTTTTCATTTTTGTTTTAGGGGCAATATAATTCATTTCCAGTACCAGTAATTTATTTATAAGCATTAGGCTACATTTTACACCATAAAATAAAACACTGGTCAGTTATTAAAAACAATTCAAGGAATCAGCTGAGAAGCAGGAAAAGTTTTTATAAGATGTCACTGATTCATGGTGGGAAAAACAAATGTTACAGAAAAGATTCAGAAAACAATTCTAGCCAAAGCTTCTGAAGTAAAGCTGAAATAAAGAAAAAAGAGATTTAAAAATACTTGTATATACAATGTCTGTCCAATTTTATTTACTTCTGAATTTAAACATACCTATACTGTAGTGGATAGGCTAAGCCTAGTGCTATACTGTAGTGGATAAGCCTAGTCCAACCATACAGATAGCCTAACACATCAACCATTACGCCTAATGATTAAGAGTGCTTCTACTTCTTCAGCCTCCGAACAGTAGCCTAGCCTAACTTTCAACCTTCTGAAGTTGCTACACATTACAAAGTAGCCTACCATACTAATACCGGTACAAGTCTGAAGCTAGGCAATAGTATCTCTTATCTTGATCATTCATCAAACCAAAGCCTGGACAATGGCCAGAAACTTAGAAAGGGTACCAATAATACAGTACGATAGCCTGGTAGCCTACTAATGCAATAGTACAGGCCCACAAGTACGGTAAAAGTAGAAAGGCATTTGCCACAGGTTTTCCAAATAACTCTGCGTCCCACACTACTGATACCTCACCCCCTAAAAATACGGTAATAAGCTATGCCTATGACCAGTACCAGCTAAAGAAATCTACTTGCATAGGCCTAGTCAATTCCCAATTCATCCTCATTCAGCATTAGCCTACACATTATGCCAATAAAACTGCTTAAACACTTCACTGCTTCATTAAACATTAGCCTATCTTCTAGAATTTCTAACATTCACTTTCCATTGCTTCTCAGTTTAGCCTTGTGAGTTGATAAATAAATCAACAAACTCAAATCTCAACTGCCACTTCAATTCTCAGATGGCGGTACTAATAAATTTTGGTACCGCCACCTGTGATTTTGGTACCGCCACCTGTGATTTTGGTACCGCCACCTGAAGCTTCAGGTGGCGCCACCTGAACTTAGAAGTGGCGCCACCTGAAGCTGCAAGTGGCGCCACCTAAACTTAGAGGTGGCGCCACTTGAACTTAGAAGTGGCGCCACTGAAGCTGCAAGTGGCGCCACCTGAGCTTGGAGGTGGCGCCACCGCCACTTGTATGTCTGACCCCTGTTGGGGTAGGAAGGCAGATTGAATTAGCCTATTCCACCACAAATACTGGGACATCTTTGGAGAGATCCAACACAAAGATATCATATTTGTTCGAGTGCCTTGCTTTATTTAGGGCATGGACACCCACAATGTCAGATACTACAACAGGAGCAATTGCTCTGAGCCCAATTCCGAATTAAATCCACAACTGCCACACTGTCAGTTAGAAAAAGACAGAAATGCCAGAAAATCCCTACCATTACGTGATTGAAACCTGAAGCATCTGACAATTAGCATTGCCACCCTAAAGGTCCAGCAGGTCTGGAACTAGCTTACCAGCCTGCCAGTAGGCTACTGGATATGGCTGTCACACTGCACAGATTACTATTAGTATCCCTTGAACCTGTACCCCCAGGCTTGGCCCCGGGTACATGCAACCACCTTCTGAGGCTCTAGTGCTGGTACTGTAGTAGGTAAACGATGCAACCCCTTCAGTACCCCTAGCCTACATAACTGCACTGATTTCTGACAAACAATGATAAACTCGAGCCTAGCTATTCTGCATCAGTAGGACCGAGTGACCTTTGAGCCTAATCACTCAGGTATGTGGTACCGGTATCTTGAGTAACTGGTACCGTAGGTAAGCAGGTAAGGTTATTCAAGTATTGAGGTATCCCTGGCTTAATTTTTTGCTATTCATTTCTAGCAGGCCTACATTGTTTTGCTTTCTTTATCTGCCCCTTTGGCAGTAATGCTGGTGACTTTCAGCCTTATTTTGAGGGGTTACTGTTTTATAAACAAAACTAAACTAAATTCTCCAGAAAGTATCTTGCCTTAGCCTACTGGCACTATAGATTAATACCGGTAACTAATCTTGAATTATCCAAACGACAATGCGTCACTATCGAGGAATCGAACTCCAACCCTCCGCTCTTCTAGACCTGTCCATTACGGTAATCTGAATTGATTTGAACGCTCTGCAGAAGTTGGAAACAAGTGACACGCTTGAGCAATCACAGCGGCCAATGAAAAACGAGCTTTTTCTTTTTTCTCGTGATTTGTACTTTCTCTGCATTAAATGCTAATCCAATGTACCTTAAGGTACGAACGTGTACACGTTTTCTGCATTTGAAAGCCGAAGGATTAACGTACTTTTTTGCATTAAGAAGCCTTGATCCAAAACTAATCGGGTGAAAAATCCCTGCCTGCGCACTACCTCCAAGCGCAAATAAATCTTTATTGCAGCAATAACAGGAACAAATCATAACATGGCGAAGTATCAACAAACACATTCAAAACCAGGACAACCCAAGTTTAACACTTACCGTACAATTAAAAATAAAACAAAATTCTTTATTAAACGTGACGAAGAGGACAAACGCGTCATTATTACGCCGACCATAACAGAATGATTTCACTTCAACCGCACCATGGTTACGTTGTTACGTCCTTGCATAATACGCCAAATAATGATTATCTTTAGGCAGTACTTAAACAGAAAAATTTTACTTGGGGGGACGCTTTTGCAGCCTTGGCCAAACGCATTCGGAATGCGAAAGTACTTTGGTGGAAATTATGTCTTTCCGTCCCCGAAATCGAGTGAATACCAAAAAAAAAAGTCATCACCGCGATTTGGGACTAAATTCAGCCGGAGTTTCTGGGATTTATTCGTGTTGAAGGGCCCTTTTTTGTCTAATCAACCAGCGCTGAAATCTCGTTGGTGGGACGCCAAACCTCGATGGTGGGACGCTAACTCTTGATGGGGAAAAGCGTCCCCCGCGTCCCCCCAACAATTTAAATACTGCCTCTAGGGTACTTGGTGCTTCCGAACAGGCAGCAAACTGAATGCACAATTCCAACAAATACACAGAAACATTGCTCCACCTCAAGCCCAAACCAGACACCCCAAACTACGCAGAAGTCGTTGTAATCAAAACTGTGTGTATCATCCACTATTTAGCGCCTCACGCCGCCTGTTAACAATCAGTGGCGTCGCTGAGGATGGTGACACCCGGGGCGGAATTTCGTGGTGTCGCCTTCTATAATGTATAGGAAGCAGCAAAACGTTATATTTTAAAGATAACGGTACTACTTCATTATAGTAGATAGCAGTTGTTATTTGCCCAGCTCAATAACTTCTCATTGGAAGATTATAAGATTGTGTGTTTTTGTTTTTTCGCGTTATTATGGACCTTTGTTGAGTCTGACACAAATAAATAAATAAAATAAATATAAAACTGGAAAACGTAGTAGCACTCGTTTACAATAAGTCGTGTAACCAGATACTGCAATTGGGGGGCTGTGTTCGGGGGCCTGAGAGCTCCGCTCCTAGCACTCCAAAATTTTGTATGGTTTTGCAAATAACTTAATTTTAGGCATATTTCAATAAAAATTAATAATTTTGAAATGCGGCATAGAAATCAGCAGTGCAAAAACATAAAATGGGCAATGTTTTTTTTTTATGGCAATTTTGATGTTCGATTTTACCTTTGCGGGGAAACTTATAACTTTTAAAGTAATAGTTCCTATACCCTCCTTTTTACTCCAAGATATCTCAACTATTATTACCATAGGTGGGCAAGTTAATGCCAAAGTTAGCTTCGTTAACCACTAGTCCGTTAACAAACTTCACACCTCCGTTAACGTTAATCCGTTATTTTCAGCTTTAATTAACGGAAGTTAATAAAGTCCGTTAATCCGTTAACATTTTGCGTGTAATTTACATTTCGTTTTATTCTCTCGCCTCTAGAACACGTATTGACGCTGTTGAGCTGATTGTAAGGAAATATTTATTGCTATGGTGGTCTTTTTGTGTTTTGAAAGTTACATTTTACAGTCTAATCTAATTTCAAGATAAAAACAAGTTCAAATGCACAACGAAGCTGCAAGATATTTACGATAAAAACCTTAACGGAAGTTAACAGAACTTAACGGAAGTTACTTTAGTTCGTTAACAGCACTTAACGGAAGTTAATTTAGTCCGTTAACATGAAAAACCTTTTTAACGGATTAACGAGTTAATGAAAAAGTTAGCTTCGTTATTAACGAATTAACGGACTTGTGCCCACTTATGATTGTTACCATAGGTGGGCACAAGTTCGTTAATCGTTAATCCGTTAATAACGAAGCTAACTTTTTTTTGAAATCGTTAATCCGTTAAAAAGTTTTTTCATGTTAACGGACTAAATTAACTTCCGTTAAGTTCTGTTAACTTCCGTTAAATTTTTATCGTTATTATCATGCACAATTCATTCATCGTACTGGTACAAACCAGTTTGCACTGGTAACACTTGTTGCGTATTAGCACGAGTTTTATAGAAGAAAGCGAAGAAACGAGCTCTTTTTTGTGACAAATAATAAGCTGCAGTCTCAGAGTAATTATCGCTGTTCAAAATTTCCAAAGATTTTCCGATCACAGCTTCGTTAGTGCATTTGAACTTATTCTTATCTTGAAATTAGATTAGACTGTAAAACTAACTTCCAAAACACAAAAAGACCACCATAGCAATAAATATTTACTTACAATCAGCTCAACAGCATCAATACGTGTTCTAGAAGCGAGAGAATAAAACGAAATGTAAATTACACGCAAAATGTTAACGGATTAACGGACTTTATTAACTTCCGTTAATTAAAGCTAAAAATAACGGATTAACGTTAACGGAGGTGTGAAGTTTGTTAACGGACTAGTGGTTAACGAAGCTAACGTTTTGCATTAACTTGCCCACCTATGATTGTTACTATTCTCTGGGGCAATAACTTAAATAAAAACGAGTTGGTTTCGAAACATAGCTGTTAGAAATACTGGATATTTTTTTCGGCCCAGGTGTTGGTATAGTGACAACATTGGTACCTCTCAACTAAAGATGCATGCAATTTCAGATTTTTTTTTGTACAATTTGACGTTTCACTTTTTTAACAGGGGCAAGGGAAGGTGATATGATACGATTTCAATATTTTTGCTTTGAAGTGAAAATAGATGAAAATGGAATTCAACTATTACATTTACATTCAACTTCGGTCCTTTGCCAACCGTTCTGCAAAACTTTCAACATCGTATCTTAACTGCATTTTTTGAAATTGCTTGTTAAAAATAGTCAAACATATGTATCAAATTACCTTCGAGAAGGGTAAATTGATACACCCAAAAGGTATTTTAGATACACCAGAAGGTAAATTGACTCAGCAATAATATATCTAAAAAAACTGGCAAATAGTAAGGCAAACTGCAATTTTTTTTGTAAAATGACCAATCAGAAGGTAACTACAACAAAATACCATTGGACGTAGGCGTAGCCTGGAGGGGGGGAGGCAGGTAGCTCGGGTCCCCCCTCCAATCGAAATTCCACCAACGATAAAAATGTTACAAAAAAAGCCTTGTTTCTTCAGTTTCCGTTTCTTTTAGCATCTTCGCGTACAACAGTACGTGCGTTCAACAGTTATTAACAATAATATTGACGACCAGGGGCTCGGGCACCCTCAATTTAATTTTTGCCAACCAATTTAAATGTATAACGAGGATGAAATTAAGCGTTTTGTCCTAAAAGTTGCTACCTCAGGCCACTAACCTTTTTATGAACGTATTGCAATACCCAGGGTCGATTTTACCATATGGCACAGTGCCAGGGCCCCGCGCTCAGATGGTAAGAATTTTTTTGTCTTCACTTACATTTGGTAGGAAGATGTTGCAAAAATTCATAAAGTGCCAGAGGCTACCGCGCAATGTAATTCCGGCCCAGGAATAACATGGTTAGTAAACGTAACCAGCTATTGTACCATTTTTCAATAACAATTCACACTGGTACCTCCGCCAGGTTTTACGCAAAAAAAAATTTAAAAAAAATTAGCTAGGGGAAATGCTTATTGAACAAACTATTGAATTTCAATTGACAGGGCCTGGGCCCCCTGGCCGTACATACTCCTATAACTAATTAATTTCATGACAAAACAAAAATATATACGGAAACTCTTTCAGTGGATTATTATTTACAGCGAAAATAATTGCAGGAGGCGATGCACCTTACTTCCCCCTACCTGTGCCAAATCACTTACAATTAAAATTTAACACCACAATGCAAGATTTTAAAGCTATTTTGAACTTAAATTGAAAGTAAAAGGAGAATTGAACAAATGAACAACATAATTTTTTCAATTGGCTTTAAAATGTTAAAAATGTAGTTCTTTCAAATGGCTCTGAAAACGTGCGAAATGTGATCCAATGGCATTAAAATAGCTTTTTTTCAAAAAAAATACAACAAATCGCCTAGCGGCTGGGGGCTCCGAACCAAACCTCGTCTGAGTTACTCTAGTTTACTCACACACGCCTCCCAAGTTAAACAATTTGCACTTCTTAACTATTAGTTTGCCAACAAAAAGCTCCTCTTTTGAAATTTTCTGACGACGTCATTGCATGCAATTTCTCCCCTCCCCACCAATCAAAAATCCTGGTTACGCCTATGCCATTGGATGTGGTTGTTGAACACGTGATTAAAAGCGCTTTTTTTGTCCAGCATGCTGTTTTTTTTTACAGTGTACGCTACATCATAGGGCACTAAATTTAATTCTTGAAGAGCAGGAATTACTGTACAACAAGTCGCAAAAGCAGCATTAACTTTCTGTATTTAATCAGCCATGCAATCTCAAAAAGTTGGTTACCAATATCAGCCTGGTCGTAACTGACATTAAATTAGAAGTAAACGCGATTAACATGAGCGAAACATTTATCACAACAGCAATGAGTGTTTTATTTATCGAACCAGATCTCGATAAATTCGCAATATTATTGTGAAAAGCTTTTCGGTAAAAAAAATCTTTCTTCATTAATCAATTTGGCTGCTCTCTCCAAAACGTTTTTCGGTGAACGAAAACTTGATTTTAACGTTTTTGGAGGGCATTGCACCTTTTTAAACACATACTAAAAGCAATTAAAAACGCTCTTCGAATTAAAATATCCAATTAACAAAAATCAAAAACAATTAACTAGCACGGAGAAAAAACCAAAGGTTAAAGCAGAAGAAGTTATGACACAAGACCGTATTTTGCCACCGACAAGCTTTTCGATCTTCATCAGACTTATTTTACCCTTCATCAGACCATAAACTCTTTATCAGCAAACTGGCAGTTTTGTCTTTTTTCTTCACGGTTCATTTTTCTAGAATATGCCGATTCGTCCAATCAGCGTGACTTTTTTCTTCTCGGTTCACTCGTGCTAAGAACAGAGGTGGGCACTCGGTACTTTTAAAGTACCGACGATAACGGTACAAATACTTTTCCGAAAAAGTACCGACGGTACGATATTAGGTACTTTTTAAAAAAAGTACCGACGATAACGGTACTCGGTACCGCCATTCGGTACTTTTCAAATGATAGATTTAGCCCATTTTTAATACAATTTCGCTATTTTGCTTACTCTGTCTAGAAAGTTAAACTCCGCCCTATCTTGCCTTTGCTGCAACGGCACAGCCTCTTAATTCTCTGCATATCTTAAGAGAACTGCCACTGGCAGGGGTTCGATTTCGAGTCGGGTCAAACCAAAGACTTAAAAATAGGTATTCACAGCTTTCCTGCTTGACGTTCAGCATTAAAGGGATAGTGTGAAGAACAAGCTGGCAACTGCAATTCACTTAATTGTGCCGTTGGGAAAGGCACTTAGCGGGACTCCCCCCTCTTCATGTGGTAGACAGTAAGAGAGATGGCCGGCAACTCATAAGTGAGCTCGTATAGCCTATCGACTCCGTTGCTTTCTCACAATGCAAGGATAAAACTGCAACCAAAATAAAATAAATAAAGTGGTAGGAACCTCACTGAGCCGGAATGGCTATGCCCTGCCTGCAGGGAAAGGGTGACGTAGTAAAACGAACTTGCTTGCTTTTACTGAGTTAATCAGCGAAGTTTTTTCGATACAAAGAAGCCAACTTTATTCAACAGTAAACTGTAATCGCCCATGTTACATTGGGTTAGGAAAAAAGCAATACCAGTAGTCTAAATTTACCGAACCAGACTGACTTAAAGTAATACAACACTGTTACTTACTGCTTCAGTTTCAGTTAACAGGAAAAAATGAAAAAAACATAATTATCAACGCAACACTTGTTATGTACAAGAGGCTGTGAAAAAATCAAGTCACAACCCCTACACAAAAAGAGTTTTGCATTTATTTATTTATTTAAATTTCTTTTCAAAAACACCATCATCTCGAAATGCTCGTCGCTAAGACTAGCTGTTTTGGGCCTAAGAACATCCTTTCCCACCGAAAAAAGGCGTTTAGTTCTACCGCCGCACTCGACGGCAGAGGAGTGTTCAACTTTATGAACACGTTTTTCAAGTTCTTGCGAACAGAAAGGGCAGCTAAAATGTCTTTGTTTGGAGGATCTCTCAAATATGACTCCACCATCTTTGCAACACAGGTCTTTCGGCGTTTTTGGCTCTCAAAAAGAGAGCCAAAAAAATCATCATTCGGGTCTTCCACCAAACACCTCTCTTCGCCGCTGCTCTCATGGCTCCTGGATTGTCTTTCAACAACATTAATAAGTCTCATTTCGAGTTGGCTTTCCTTCTCTACAACAGCGACCTCATCATTATTATACAGCCAACTAAGCCAAGATAGGCGAAAGTAACAAAGCCGATCAACAGTACAAGTTTACCTTTACCACTACACTGCTGCAGTTACTCGATAAATTGGTGCATGATGGCAGTAAACATTAGAACGCAAATTTTCTCGCAACTACAGTTGGTGTTTTTAAAGACAACCTCCCCATACATCACAGAACCGGTGGTGTTAGTTACTTTTGGTGGATGTTGGATAAAGAAAGACGTGATATTGTTTGTCCATCAAAGTCCATGTCTTTCTACAATGCAGGAAAATTAAAAAACACCAACGGGGGACGATGTATGTTTAGACCGTCTTAAAAAGCACCAACTGAAAGCGCGAGAAAATTTGGGTTGTAATGTTTACTTATGATGGCAGCAGTGATGGTATTGTCCTGTGGGTGTTTGAAAACTGTTTTTTTAAACACTCGCGTTGGTATACTGTACTTTTGGGCCTTGGCTTTATCTTTCAATTTGCTCTTCAGTCTATTCCATTCAGAATTTCCAACCAAAAATAATTCTTTACAGTCACCCCAACTTACTAGGCCTATCTATCCACACAAACAACAAGTCTATTTCTTACCAGCATCGTTCCTTTCATGCTTTGTAAAAACGCGGTAAAATTTATGCATCTATTTTGACGGAGTTTTTATTTAAACTCCATTCCACAAATTGTACCGAGTAGCGACGATAAAAGTGCGAAAAAAGTATCGACGGTACCGAAAACGGTACAATTTTTAAAAAGTAACAACAGTACCGATAACGGTACTAAAAAAGTACTGCGGTACAGTACCGCGGTACTGCCCACCTCTGGCTAAGAATACGTGCAATCAAATCAGTCAAATACGCGTGACCGCATAAAAAACTTCGCAAAAACAGCAAACGTTTTTTCTTCAATCTTCTTCTCTTTTTCTCTGCGCGTTTGTTTCTAGTCTACTAAATAAGAGTCAATGATCAGACTTATTAAACCTGTTGTTTACTCTTGGTGTAATTACTTTACACGTAAGGTAATTTGATACAGTGTATCAAATTACCTTTTAAATCTCTTTCAAATAACCTTTTCTTTGGTTAATTTATTAAAAGTAAAATTTCATGGCTTCGACCCGCAAAAGCAAAACCTAACTATCGCTGAAAGAATGCTACTTTTGTGTTATTTCAACTGGTTAAGTGCCATCTATATTGAATGGTTTTTAACTTTGCTTTAAGAACGAAAACTTTTAACTTCATAATTTACTAAACACAATAAAATTTCAACTTTCATATCCCAATATTTTCAAAATGAGCTAAGTATTAGAAATTAATCTACACGTGCTGTTTTTATATTTTGCATCACTTGATGGCGGTAATTCAGCCAAATAAGCGTTTTAAAAGTGTGCAGGGTAGGTGTATCAAGTTACCTTCCGTATCAAACTACCTTCCCTTGCCCCTACTGCACTGCTATAAACGTATTTTATACCAGTACCATGGGTGAACCAGCGCTGTAATCTTGTTCTTTTATACTATGCACATAGAAAAAATATACTGTAGGTTGCAAAGTTTACAATAAATGACAATAACGTTGACCTTGCTGCTCTTTGAAGTGACATACCGGTACCAAAAGTTGTACCACAAATAGTTACATTTTCAACAATTAGCACAAGCAGATAGCAGTGTTTTCCCAATTTTATGCGGACAAAATTTACATGGCTGATTTTCATGCTAGGCATGAATTTGTGTGTTCTAATCTCGTAGCATTTTTTCAACATATTTTAAAGGGCTACAACTTAATCCAACATGCAATTGCAACTGCCTTTTAAAATAATTTCCGAAAAAACATGCAAGCTAAAAATTGTGTAATGCTCAATGCTAAACATGTAAAAATGCAAAAGATAGAAAGTTCACAGAACAATTAACACTGTATATTCTTTCCCTTCCAAGTTGTCCGTAGGATGGTATGCCTACGGCCAGTAAGGAGTCATGTAACTCTGAAGGAGAAATTTTTTTAAAAACTACTTCGTACCAGCACCAGATTTATCTTGGTAAAAAGTAATGGAAAAATAGTCAATAAATGATGAAGCTCCTAAACTCTTAATAAGATCTTTTTACTTATTTTTTATGATATTGAAGCTTCATACAAATTTAAAGATGCAATGGCTTCGTTGTTACACCACGGCTCCCACGGGCCTTGCTAAGGGAGCTTTCAAGAAATTTTTACACCAATTAAGCCCGAAAGAATATTCAGTATATACAGTACTTAAATTGTAGAGGGGACGAGGGGCACGCGTCCTCCCATCGAGGTTTAGCGCTGGTTTGCGGGAGGAAAAATTTAGTGCTTCTTTTTTTAGATCATTGTTTTTGGCCGGAAAAACAGCCTAAATTTTTGATTTCGGCCAGAAAAAGCCCTCGGATTTTGGCGAAGACTTTTTTTTTTTTTTTTTTGAGATCACCTAATTTTCACTGAAAAATTGCATCAATCCAAGTAAGTAAAAATGAAAATTTGGGTCAAGTTCGTTTACGGAACAAACATCCAAAAAATCCTGGCTACGTGCCTGTTGTTCACTAAGGTTCAGTCAACGCTGAAAAAGCGTCCCCCAATGCAAAACTTTACAATTTACATACTGAGTATATATAACAGCTATGTCGGGAAACCAACTCGTTTTTTGTTTAAGTCATTGCCCCAAACAAGAGTAATAATAGTTGAGATATCTTGGAGCTAAAAGAAGTGTAGGAATTATAAATTAAAAAATGCCTAAGTTTTTCCCGCAACGATAAAATCAAACACCAAAAAATAAATTGGAGACTTTATACTTCAAGAATAGCTGAGAAGCAGTTATGTGATAACCACATGGAGAGCTCATAGGACAGACTTCGACTTAACATATCAACTGACGATATGGCAAAAAAAATCATGATAATAAAATAATCACTTTGCAGGTCCATCTGCATGAAAACGCTTTAATAGAGTCAATTCAGGGGGTTTCCCCATCATTTTGGCCCGATTTATCCCAGCCTTTACCTATCCCCTCTAAATCAAAACACCAACCCAGTTCCAGTCATCTACAACGCATAAATGCTGGTTTTCAGTCGAAATAGCGATTGAAAACAAGTAAACTTCATAGCGTCAGTGTTTTTTGATGTTTGTGACATCATATCCAGCAACTTGTGGAAATCCTTTTTTTCTACTGTAAATAGCTTATTTTCTGTTGAAGATACACCATTTTTATCTATTGAACACTGATAGCAAATCATGTATTCTGCGTCGTTTGATGTAAATATCAAGGTTCCACGATGTATAGTTTTCGAGAAAACGCAGAAGTCGAAAAATGACGTAAAAAATGGAGTCCTGAACCCTCAATATGACGTCATAATCAAAAATAAAATCAAATTCGTAATCAGCAGCAAAAACTCCACCAGAAATTTGCTGAGCTGCTATGAAGTTTAAAAGTGGTACAATTTTGAAACTTCCTAATATGTATATAATTCTTTTTATAAAACCTGTTAGCACGCTTCAACAAGCGATCAAATTTTATTGCTTACTTTTGGCAATTTTTTAAACTTTGTACTAATCTGTGAGTTATATTTTAACTCTTAAAACACCCCCACTTAAGCGACATAAGTGTTTACAATAACACAAAAATGCATTACAACAAGAAATCAAATAACAGCAACCCTCCCAACAAAAAAACAGAAATAACAAACAGAAAATCCAAAACTTTCCAAAACAAATTTAACCCTGAAAAATAATGCAATCTTTGTTTATGAATTCTTTTGCAATCTGTCACCATGCAATCTGCACCGAGGAACACCAACCGCACAGAACTTTCCATTGACGACACTGCAATGTAAATAATACTTTTTACGATGTAACCAAAATACATTTCACCATCCAAAGATCCACTAGAAACAATGTTCAGCATACGATACCAAAAATGACGTTTAAGGCCCGGTCTACACTGTGCGTACAAAATTACAAAAGTTTTTACGCTCGTACGTCGAAGGTGTCTACACTATACAAAACGGCGCTTACGAGCGTAAAGGCTTAACAGCGTGTTCTGTGGGTGGCCATAAAATTGTGCTGAATTGGACAACGGAAATCACAGATTTATTACAATTCTTTGTTGTTTCGGTTAAATTGTTATTGTAAGATCTATGGATTATGCATCACGAGAAGTAGTATTGTCTTTTTGATAATTTAAAACGTGAATTTTTTTTCAACCTTCCTCACAAAAAAACATAACGTATGGCCAATCAAGAGTGCTGTGGTGGCTATTAGGAAGCGAAGGTTTTTGTTGGATGAAGAAAAAAAAAAACTTGGCACCAATCAGTGGTCGAGCGTCTGTTACTGATATGCTAGATCTGGATTCGATTCCTTGCTTAGCGTTTAGCAATAAAAAGGGACAGCGAGAAGACTCCGCAGTGTGTGGTAGACAAGACGTGGCAGCTTAACTCGAAGACCAAAAGGTTCCTTTGCTGTCTCCTGGCCAAAGCAACTTGGTGAATACAACAAAATTACAAAAATTAACTAGTAGGCCACTGATGCCGGCCCGGCGCCAGGATAGCGTGACTGGGGGGCAGAAACAAATTTTGGGGGGCATGAGAAGTTTATTAATGTGAATTCGAGAGTGTGGATCAAACGAAAAATGTGAAGACAAAAAAAAGGTCTTCAGTTCAAAAATTGCCACAAACTCTGGTTTTCATCTCAAAATTCTTGCGATTTTCCACGAATCCTACAGTGAAGACCAAAAAAAAGGTCTTCAGTTCAAAAATGTCCACAAATTTTCGTAGTCATCTTGCGATTTTCCACAAATTCTAAAGTGAGGACCAAAAAAAAAAGGTCTTGCTCGAAAAAACAGTTCTTGCTCGCGCACTCTAGGACGATAAGCACCAGTTTGGGAGTCTTAGGTCTCGATTTGCACTCCAATAGCCCCGAGCGTGTTAATTTCTTCGGGGCACAGTCCTCGCTTGGGGGGGAGCACAGCCCCGTAATGCCCCCCATGGCACCAGGCCGCACTGATGGGCACTAGAGGCTGGTTTTAAAGGTCCGGTTCTTCCTCTTTTGAACTCCTCTTAGCGGAGGGTGACTTGGTGGAAAGATCTGATCGCAATGTTTTGCAGGGTACAATTTGTTTTCAGCTTTCAACTGCTTTTCCGTTCTACTGCTTACATTCCGTTTACACAGGTGGCCTCGAGGACACATTTTGAAGTCCTTGGCCTCAAAGCTTCAAATTCTCGAAAATTGCCGTCCCTCGGCTCGAGGACAGCAGTATTTTTGGAATCCTTAAAATTTGTAGATCGTTTGTAGAAAAATTTGTTTTTTTTTTGGAAATTTTTTGTTTTTGTTTTTTGAGATCACCTGAAAAAATTTTGAAAGACCTTTTTTTTAAAACGCATCAAAAAAAATTTTTGAAAACCGTATTATTACTATCTTTTTTTTGGAGAACACCTGCGCCTGTGTCTTTGCCCTAGAAAAGGTCTGTCCTCGAAAGGGCTGTCTTTGGCCTCGGACAGTAGCGTAGCCAGGGGGGAGCCCCCCCCATTGGCAAGTCGACCAAAATGTAGAATGGAAAAAGCACTACGTTTTTAGCACTTTTGAAACTGTTTTATGCACTGGAGTGGACTAAATAGTGATTTGAAACATCTTTTGAAACGTATATTCAGGGGGGGGCTAATTTGCCAAAAATATAATAAATAAATAAATGAAAACTTGAAAAATGGTAAGAAATAAGCAATCAAATTTGATCACAAATGTGAAAATGCTAAATATAAGTGTCAACAACGAATATACTATAAACTAAGGAATAGGAGGGGGGCTATTCAATATTAGTGAATTACCAATCATTTCTCTCAAATCTCGTTTCATTAGCCCCCCCTAATTATTTTTCTCCATAAACTGTACACGAAATAGATTACTCCGTGTGAGTTTGTTGAACTATTCAATTTTATAATTTACCAGCATCTAAACAAGAGAACAAACATTTTACCACTAGCCACCTCCTAAATAGCACGTTTATGCTACCAGTTCAATCATGTTTGCACTGCCAATTTTTAAGCCACGTTTTAAAAGCATTATTTTTTAATCAAAATAGCCCTAAAATGAAGTTATTTTTGCAAAAAAAAATGCAAAATTTTCGAGCGCTGGGGGCTCCGTCCCCAGACCCCCGTGCCTCCGGCGGCTGGGGGCTTTTCCTAAAATTGCAGAAAATTGATTGCGCGACTAGAGCATTCAATAAGTTTACAGTACTCAGACGAGAAACTTTTGTATTCTCTCAAGAGACAGATATTGCAATTTTTGTGATACAACTGTATTCAATATTTTCAAAAACTCAATAACTAAATTTGTTGCAAAGAAAAGTACAAAATTCTAAGTACAAAGCAGTTAATATTTTAGAAAGTAACACATCGGGCATCTCTTACGATTGTAATGCATCAGAGGGAGTGAGAAACCCTTCATCTGCTTGTCGCTTCACGTAGATATCAGCGCAGATTGGACAAGTACATATTACTATTGATGTATAAAGAAGTGCGAAGCAAAAGCTACCTCAGGGATTCAATCAAAACTTGTAGGAAAGTTCATCTCAAAGAGTTTTGCTTGAAGCAACACCTGTCGCATAGGTTTAATCAAAACTTGTAGGAAAAAATAACCAGAGGATAAAAAATGATGTAAATGTCTAATCAGTCTCAGAAAGCAGATATTTTATTATACATCATCAAGATTTCGATTACAAAACTTGGAAATGAGTAATGCCTGGATCCTGGAAAAGTCAAGCAGCAACTCTATGAAGCATTAATAAATTATCCACGGCTTGACTGATTTCATGGCAGGAAAAGAAGAAAATGTCACAAGTTCAGCCAACAGCACTTAACCCAAACCATGAGCAATTTTCATTACGGTGTGTTGACCATGAGGCATGTTGAAGAAATACAGAACAAACATCAATGAAACTTGATGGCTTTACTTCTGCTTTTCACTCTTATCACTAAAGGAGAAAATGTCATATTGTTAGCCAACAGAACTTAACCCAAACCATGATCAATTTCAAATAGGGTGTGATGACCATGAAGCATATTGTAGATATACACAACAAACATTAATGGAACTTGATAGCTTTACTTCTGGATTTTAATCTTTCAATCATGCAGTTCCAACAATTTTCCAATTATCTTTTCATTGGAGAACCTAGAGTAAAACAAATCATAGTTAATCCAACCAAAAAAAGTTCAAAATTCGGCAAATGTCCTTCAAAACCATCATTAGCAGTAGACATATCAAAAAACGTACCAATTATGCATAAAACACTAGCACTCAGAGAGGAGTCCAAAATTTTTAGAGGCAACCAGTTGACACAAGACGATTAACTTGGCCAACTTTAATCTTAGTCCGAACCAGACCCGAAAGATGTTTGATGCAAAACCCTAACAACATCGCTGCTGCGTCAAATCTTCTTGCATCAAACTGGTCACATTAAATCCCATAAGAGTACCGGTACTACATTACAAAACAAAGCTATCAATTCAAGTAAGCAAAATTAAAGCAAAAAAACAACTTTTTTTAACACTAAAAAAAAAATACTTTATTCTATCAAAATTAATTCTAGCAAAGATATCACTAAAGCATTCTTTAGACCATAAGGTACAGCAAACGGGAACATATAACTGTTAATTGGCGCTCTGTCGTAGTATCGATAAATGGCTTCTATAATTATTATCTTCTAGCATAAAGCGTAACAAATGGCTTTTGTTTTTAGGCACAAAGTGCACCAAACTATAAGATGCACTACATTGCATTAAATTTATTAAACTTCAAAAGCATTACCACTTGATCATTGAAAAGCATTACCACTTGATCAACTGTGCAAAAGAGCATAACCAGAAGTACTGTATACATTAAATGTATCAGAGTATAAGGCACAAGTTGGATATCTTAAAAAATTTAAGTATCATTGGTGCACCTTATGGTTTGAAAAATATGACACTTTAAAATCTTAGTTGCACCTAAGAAAAACAAGCAATGCTAATCATATGTTACAAAAAACTTGAAATTGTGTAGTTAAGTTGCAGTGATGTGAATACTGTATTGTCACACCATCACATTACAAAAAAATTTTAAAGTGACAAATTTACTTTGGCCCACTGGTAATTTTAAATAATTATTTTAAATAAAAGCAAATGACTTAGATAAAACTTCCAAGTCTGTTTTTTTATTTTCACTATGAAAACGCCTGAAGTTTTTTTTTTTTTTTAATAAACGCTCAAATAGCTGGTAAAGATTGTCAATCTAGGAATACACATAACTAACCTTGAAAACCTGACAATGCCACTGTTAGATTGGTCATCATCCTTGAAATCTTTGAACATTAAAGATCAACATTTCTTCATAATTTCATCAAAAAGTCTCTTTGAGTCTGGACCAAAAGTTTGTAGATAAATTTGTGAAATTTCAAGTACTCACAGTTACTATATTTTGTTTACAATAAACTCTTGCAAAGAGAGTCTTAATTTACAATTCTGAAAAGTAATTGCAGAATATAAAAACTTTTGATTTCACTATCTTATTGACATGACAGTAAGCCAAACCTATTGGCTTGACAGTGTCTGCAATTCAACTCAACTATTTGTAAAAGTTAAAACCTGATAGTTGCTGAATAATAAGTGTGTGCATCTTGAAATAGAATAATTTTACATGCCTATATAGCTGCAACTGCACAGCCCATCATATCAATAGGCTGGAACCAGGGTATGCTTAGATTATTGCATTTTAATTCTGCTTTTCTTACTGTAGGCTAACTAATACTGTAGGCTCTAATAGTTTTGAGTAGAGCTCGACCGATATATCAGTCAGCCGATATATATCGGCTGATATCAGGGTCAAGCCGATGTATCGTATCGGCTATCTACCACCGATAAAATTTCAGCTTAGCACAATTACCTTGAACTGTTCATTTTTGAGAGCAAGCACGGCCGCTCTTGACTATTGATTGGCAAATCGTTGTATTTTTGGTTTGCTTTTTCATTGAATAATACTGGAGTGTGACTTGTGTTTGTAATAGTCTTTCTTTGGTAGAGAATTAGTGAAGCTTTTAGTGCCAAGTTAATTGAAAATAATCGCAATATACAGCAACCACAAAATTTGGTGCATTTTAGGCTTAGGCCTATCACCTTCTAAATTCTCAACATAAAAGTATCAAATTTACAGTAGAGCATGCTTCTGAAACCATCCCTTTTTTGGACGTTGAAATTAAACTAAATCACTCTGGCATAGACACATGGATTTGGAAGAAACCAACTCATACAAATTTATTACTAAATTTTAATGCATTTTGCCCACTCAAGTGGAAATCTGGTTTGATTCTATGCCTTTTAAATCGTGCTAAAGGAATATGCTCCAACAACACACTATTCCAGAAAGAAGCAGAAAATATGAAAGCTATGTTTAAGGCCAACGGTTATCCCAGCAAGTTTTTTGACAAATTATTGCAACAATTTCAAAGCCAAAACAACAGTAATCAGTCTTCCGTTGATACCGATCAAACTTCTAGCAGTTCTACCCATGAATATTCAATTGTTATTCCGTATTTTGGTAAAGATTCACGACGATTTGTTAACAAATTTTCAAAAATAATCAGAAATCAACTGAATGTTAAAATTATCCCGATCTACAAATCATTTAAGGTCAAATCTTATTTTCAACTAAAATCCAAAACACCTGTGGCTCTGTGTTCAAATGTTGTTTATCATTTTACATGTTCGTGTGACACGAACAAGACATACATTGGTATGTGTTCCGGACGCACCCTTTGGCTGTGTACAAGTTCTTTAATTAATTGTTATTATTTCAATGCCTTACTGTGACGTAACAACTACACTTGACGCAGTATGTGTTTAGCAATAGCCGATAGGCAGTTGACGGCAGACTAGCGTCAAGTAGACCCAGGAACAAATAAGTTGTTCTTTGCTCGGAAATGCTTAAATAGGAAGGCTCAAAAAGGCCCAATAATACTTGAATTGTTACTGAACATCAGTCGAGGATATCTCTGTTGCTCAAACGTAGTGAAACAATAATTTGTGTACATCTTGGTGGATTTTCAAGTTTAGCCTATATGAGTGTGGTGACGACAATTAGTGAAGATTAACATCGTGTTTGGATTATCAATAGCGAAAGGATTTCCTTATAAATTTTCGAGTGAATCTAGACTATCGTTGTAGAAGTTTAGTAGGTCTGCTGCTTCGACGCCAAAAACCCGGTCGACAACTCAACATACGTTCGCCAGCATTTGCGACGGACCATAATAAGAAGAACAACTTAAAGTCCCGAACTAAAAAGACTGCTCCGACTTCTGTCGTAGCCTAATTGTCAGCTTGAACTATTTTCCGCGACAGTAGGCTAACGTAACCGAGACGAATTTTTTCTTTTGGACAATTATCAGACAGTTTTAGGTTTAGTTTTTTTTGTGAATTTAGTTTGTAAAAATTACAGTGTTTGTGTGCTAGGCCTACGTGCTAATTCCGGTATGCTAGAGAACTCTGAGGAAATGAGTGACGCCCGGACTCTTCGGTTTGAAAGGCGTGAGCTTCAAGCACGAATAGATTGTTTTGTTACCTCCGTTTTCTCGCCTGACACGAGCGATAAAAATGAACCTTCTCAGTCAGCATACGACACTTTAAAAAGCAATTTAATCACATTAGATAATAATGCTTCACACGTTTTGCAAGAAGGAGATGAGCTTAGGGATTTTTGTGACAACTTAAAAAGTTAGGTCAGTCACTTGATGATGCGTATCGTTGCTGGTGCGACAATACTGTCACCTCCCCACCAACTGCAACTCTCAATCGAGAAAAATCACATGACATCGAACCACACGACTCGGTAAGCAATGTAGGCTTAGGTTTCAGCCACACTAGCTTAACTCCGTCCCAATTGGCTCACAAACAAATTGACCTAGACCTCGAACGCCAAAGGCTTGAAGCAGAATTTGAAGCGCAACAGGCTCGAGCCGAGGCTCAGCTAAAACTAAAGCTTAGCTTAGCGGAACTACAAGCTAAGGAGAAACGTTTAGCACTTTCTAATTCTGGCTCAGTTGTGAGTAGACGCTCATTGCCAGTAAAGGTACTAGGTCAAAATCTGTCAGTTCCTCGCCACCCACAAAGCCATGCAGGAACTTCGCAGACACAAATGGGTGAGCAAAAGGATGCGACATTCTCTCACTATTTAGACCATCATATGCCTTCTTCCAGTCATCAATTGACAAACACAAGTAGGGAAATTCTCACTACAGAACCACCACGCACAGCTATAGGTCACCTTGATACCAGCCATTGCCCACACCAACCCATCACTTCTCTTACTCAACATGCACAGATTGCACACACATTGCACGCACAGGAAAACGTTTCTGATGCACATTGTAATGAGAATGCAGTACGTCATACACCTCAGACACCACCTGGGGATCTTAGTCACAATGAGGCTTATGCTGAGCCGAATCCACTTTTGACAAATCACACACAACACCACAGTTTGGCTCGTACACAACCACTCAAAACACAGGAGCTTGCTGTGGATCACAATAACGTGTACCGTGAATCACAACCCGCACATGACTTTGCACTGCACCGCAGGGGAATTTACGCACAGAACAATCAGTCTGATGCAATTAAGAAGTCTGATGCACCCCATAATGATCACCGGTATACACCTTCATCTAACAACACTCAGACACATTTCCACGACAAAAACCCTCACATCAGTCCTCAGGAGTACCAACTTCTGCTTGAAGAGGCTCGTGAAATTCGGTTTACCGGAAAAAAGTTGCCTTTCATTTTTTACTACAATCAAATCATTGAACTTTTGGATCGTTGCCCTGATCGAAATCGCAAGATGGACCTCTTGCGTGCCTCATGCCAAGAGGAGGCTCGAGAAGCTGTCGCAACCCTTGTACCCCCTGTACCGGGATGGGGTGTTGACAAGCAAATTCAGAGAGCATTAGAGGGGCTTCGACTGCGTTATGGTTGCAACAGCTTTCTGTCTGAACCGCTAGTAAAGCGAGTTCGCTCGGGTCCGAAACTTCACAGGATTGATCTTTCTGTGTTGGAAACCCTAATATCAGATCTGAACGATTGTGAATTGTATGCGAGAGCACATAAACAGATTGATTCACTAGACAGCTCTTTCATAATTGATATCGGTGAACGTCTTCCAAACTTCTTCAAAAATCGGTATGCCGACTATCTACAAGATCGATACCACAGTTTGGACAAGCCTACATTTGACTCTTTCAAGTCCTTTTTGAATCGTGAGCTGGAACGAATCAACTCAACATTCGCTCAACGGTTCTTAGGGCTAGCACAGGACCGTTCAGACAAGTCACATGCACCAGCTAAGCTCAGAGTGCATCAGGCAAGCCTTAATGTGAAAACAGAACCCAACAATTACAGACCTTCACCAGTGACACAACACTCTCAGTCTCATACACGACAACCCCCTGTGTGTTTTATTTGCTCTACCCCAAGTAAAACGAACCGACATTTGCTTAATGAATGCAACACATATAGAAACATGACATTGCAACAACGCTATGATAATATCAAAACGGCAGGTCACTGCATTAATTGCTTGCAACAACATGACTTGAAAGATTGCATACACAATTGTAAATGCAGACATTGTGGCAAACACTACCAACACAAACACACAACTTCTCTTCATGCTCTGTACACACCTGTATTTCCCCCAGAAAGTGCGGGTAGCCATGGGGCCGCCACATCTTTCCATCTTCCTGCCAGGAGACCTCGTGGGGCCGCCAGCTTTTCAAATCATCAACCTGAAAAGAGTCGAGGGGCTGCTGGTCCGTCTTTCCTGGTGCAATCGGCCGATGCTCTGAGCCAAAACGATGCAAGGGATGTCCCAGTCAAGAAGCAGGTACTAGGCTTACATACCAGAAAGGCGGGTGTACTTACGCGCATTTCGGCTATAAGGGTCATAAATCCTCAGACAGGAAATAGCTTGAATGTGTGTGCTCAACATGACTCGGGCTCCGAAGTAACAATTGTGTCTGACTCACTTGTGAATAAACTTGGTTTGAAAAGTGAAGGAAGCTCTCGGATAATTCTGCACACAGTGACTGAAAGAAAAGAATCCGACTTTCACTATGTTTCCTTTGATGTAGAAGCTCTACACAATGGCGACCATTTTAACATTCAACAAGCTTGGGTCATGAATAATTGGTCTGATGACAGTTACACATTACCACATGACTATGATCTTTCCGAGTATTCTCAGTTTGATAATGTAGAATTTGAGGTGTTACCAGATCGGAAGTGTGTTGATATACTTCTTGGGCTTGACAATTCCCATGTTATGACAGCCCTAAAAGAACGCACAGGACGCCATGGAGAACTCCATGCTATCAAAACTCCAATTGGGTGGGTGGCATCGGGAGGATCAGGCAAGACTTATTCTTATCATTTAATGCGAGTATCAGTCAACACGAACTGTGAATCGAACGAAGAGAAGATTCTTGAACTGCAGCAAGTAATTCGGGATATGACACTTGAAAATGACGAGACCCAGTTATCAAGAAGTGATCGAGAGGCTCAGCAAATTGTGGAAGGCTCCAACACTACGGTTGTAGATGGAAGATATCAAATGCCTGTCCCGTTTAAAGAGAATGTAAAAGACTTGCCCTACAACTTTCCTTTAGCAGCAAAACGGTTATCTTTTCTTCGACGCCGAATGCTGCTCCATCCGGAGTATGGGCAAGTGTTGACCGAGGCTATAACTGAGCTCAGGCAAAACGAGTTCATAAAACCTGCCGATAGAGAGTCCAGCAATCAAATAAACTATCTGCCATACTTTCTGACCACTCAATCCAAACCCAGAGTTGTATATGATGGCTCTGCTACTTATGAAGGTCGCTCCATCAACAGTTGCATTCACTCGGGACCAGACCTTCTCAATTCACTCGCAAATGTTTTGGCTAAGTTTAGAATGGGCCAATATGCTTTAATGGCAGATATAACAAAATGCTTTTTCCAGATATCACTCCCTCAACACCAACAGGATCTTTTCCGAATTCTCTGGTACAAAGATGATGACATAAGCAAGGGGGAATTACAGCCATATAAGTTTACAAGGCATGTGTGGGGAATCGTCAGCTCACCATACATAGCATGTGCAGCAATCCGCAAAACGGCTGAAGAGAACCCCACGAATGCGTCTTCTTATACCACCGACACGATACGAAATTGTATGTACATGGACGATTTGCTTTTTAGCACTGATACGCTGGATAAAGCCCGACTAGTGGCATCAGAATCTGTCAGACTGCTTGCCAGTAGAGGCTTCAAACTGGTTAAATGGACAGCCTGCCGAAAGGCCGTACCTGTCATTGCTGAAATGGAGGAGGCAGTTTTGGCACCTCTATCAGGACCTTGGACTTAAAAACTGAGGAGCCACTTCCGGATCTTAAAGCGATGGGGTGCACATGGAATGCAGAAGAAGACACTCTGAAGGTTCACTTCTCTGTTTCCAAGCCTCAACACTACACAAGACGTGGCTTGTTAAGTCAACTAGCCAGCAATTATGACCCTTTGGGTTATTGCGCTCCCTTATTTTTGAGAGGGCGTCTCATCTTACAGCAGTTGGCTATAGAGGGAAAATCATGGGATGAACCAATCACACAAACTCATGTTAAAGTGTGGAATCGCTGGAGAACCACTCTAGAAGAGTGGAAAGATCTTACTATACCTAGATGGTATTTTGCGACCTCATCTTTTTCTGATGAAGGCATTAACGCAGAATATGAACTTCATGCCTTTTCTGACGCTTCCAATGAAGCTTATGGATGTGTCGTTTACTTGCGGAAGCAAACACAAACTGAAGTCGGCACCTCATTCGTGTTTGAGAAGAGCCGTGTTGTTTTAAAACACCAGCAGAGTTGGCCAATCGCCAAAAAAGAATTGTTTGCTGCCGTCATATCTGTAGACCTGATGTCTCAAGCTCAGACAGTACTTCAACTGCCCCATTGCCAGAAGTTTTTCTGGTGCGATTCAAAAGTTGTGATGCAGTGGATCTCGAACCCAGATCTTCGCCTAGACAAATTTACATCTCGACGAATTGATCGCATTCTACTATATTCCCAATCAGAGGAATGGCACTTTTGCCCAACGTTACAAAACCCAGCTGACGTGGCTACACGCCCAATTGCCCGATCTGCTTCTGGTCGAATTCAGCTATGGTTGCATGGACCATCGTCTCTAAACCAGCCTGGCCAGTGCATGGCGATGCCTCATGTCGCTGTGCATCAGGTACACGTGTCTTCAGATAGGTCAGTAAGAGGGACACTTTTGGATGTCATTAAAGCTGCACCCAGTTGGTACATACTCAAAAAGAGAACAGCTTATTTAATGGCTTTTGCACAATACGTCAAACAAAAGGCGGACAAACAGCCCATTCAAAAGCCGACAATTGACGCAAAGTGTCTGAGCACCGCCTTGCTTCAGTTGACTCAATATGTTCAAAACGAATGTTTTGGCAGTGTGTTTAAAAGCCTGTCAGAAAACTTTCCTGATTCTTTAGAAAAAATTATCAAGCAGCTGACTTCTCAGCATGCTTTATCTGAAGCTGAACAAAAAAATCTCGCTGACTTGCGATCTTTGCGATGCCTCAGGCCATACGTTTCATCCGACGGCATACTTCGCATTGAAGGAAGACTTGAAAAAGCCGCACTTCCTACTGACGAAAAATTTCCAATTGTTCTGCCATCTAGACATCCCTTTACTCGCTTACTTGTGCTTCATTGCCATGAAAGATGCGCTCATGGGGGTACCCAATACACGTTAATGCTCACAAGAAGACAGTTTTGGATCATCAAAGGAATATCTGCCGTGAGGCACTACACGAGCAAATGCAATGCCTGCATCATCAGCAGAGCACATCCCATACGGCAACTTATGGCAGATCTCCCTGGTTGCAGAATGGCTATCAACAAAAAACCATTTGCTCACACGGGATGTGACTATTTTGGACCCATCTTTTACAAAGAAGCGAGAAGTGAAAGAAAAGCTTGGGGTCTACTTTTCACATGTTTAACTGTCCGGGCAATTCATGTAGAGATTGTGACGTCTCTGGACCTGGATAGCTTCATTTTGGCTTTCTCCCGCTTCATTGACCTCAGAGGCCCAGTTTCAAGCCTGTACTCGGACAATGGGACAACCTTCAAAGCTGCAGCAAATGTGTTGCCAGAACTTCTGCAATCTTCCGGACTTCAGTCTTTTTTCAGACATCAGGGTTTGACCTGGGAGTTCATACCTCCTTACAGTCCTTCCCAAGGTGGAGCCTGGGAATCACTCATTAAGGTGTTTAAACGAACGCTCACAAACACAGTTAACTTAATACATCGCAAACCCACACTTGTGGAGCTTCAGACGTACACTTCGAACGCTACACGTTTGGTAAACGATAGGCCTCTCACTGCACAAAGTGATGACCCACTTGACTACAACGCAATCTCACCGTCATCACTCCTCACACCATCGCTTGATCCAGTTTTGCCGATTGATCAAGTGCACGATAGGGATCACTTACGCTGTGACTACAGATACAATTGCTCGCTGGCTCAACAGTTTTGGGAGCGTTGGGTTAAGTTCTATCTTCCACAGTTACAATGTCGTAAGAAGTGGTTCAAACTCACACCTAACCTTCGAGTCGGCCAGATGGTATTGGTTGGGGGACCCGGAGAAGTTAACAAACGAGGTAATTATCGTCTTGGACGTGTTGCTCGCGTACATCCGCAGTGGCGTAGAGGTAGAGCGATTGTACGCAGAGCTGTTATCACGGTTCCTGTTTTTGATGAGACAACCGGAAAGCACCAAGTTACTGAAATAGAGAGAGATCTTTCTAAGATCGCTCCTCTCGAATTTTGTGAATAATGTTTTGTGTTTATGTTTACATTTTTGCGTAAGTCACCACACTTGAATTGCTGATTTATTTTTGTTTTTTGTTATGCTGTAAATAGTGCTCGTGCATTACTTGACACCGCTGTGCTTTTCACTCATACTCGCGCTCAAGCTGCGTCCTTTAGACTGTTGTGACATTATGAGCCTGAAGATACCCTCCTCCTCATAATGGGGGCCGCTTATGTTCCGGACGCACCCTTTGGCTGTGTACAAGTTCTTTAATTAATTGTTATTATTTCAATGCCTTACTGTGACGTAACAACTACACTTGACGCAGTATGTGTTTAGCAATAGCCGATAGGCAGTTGACGGCAGACTAGCGTCAAGTAGACCCAGGAACAAATAAGTTGTTCTTTGCTCGAAAATGCTTGAATAGGAAGGCTCAAAAAAGCCCAATAATACTTGAATTGTTACTGAACATCAGTCGAGGATAACTCTGTTGCTCAAACGTAGTGAAACAATAATTTGTGTACATCTTGGTGGATTTTCAAGTTTAGCCTATATGAGTGTGGTGACGACAATTAGTGAAGATTAACATCGTGTTTGGATTATCAATAGCGAAAGGATTTCCTTATAAATTTTCGAGTGAATCTAGACTATCGTTGTAGAAGTTTAGTAGGTCTGCTGCTTCGACGCCAAAAACCCGGTCGACAACTCAACATACGTTCGCCAGCATTTGCGACGGACCAGTATGTCCTCCAGACATCTGAGCACTAGAGTCCAAGAACATCTAAATTTCAATAGTAACAAGAAAAGTTCAATTAAAGACCACATAATGTCCTGCAACATTTGCTCTAATAAAAAAACTGGCTTGGATTCATTCAAAATAATTCGAAAATGCCGTTCTGAGTTTGACACCAAAATTCACGAAGCTCTCCTGATCAAGAAACACTCTCCTGCTCTCAATCGTCAACTTTACGCCAACGGATCATCATTTCTGCTGCAAGTTTTTTAACCATAAAATTCAATGACAGTTGTTGGACATACTTAGTGTTTGATATATTTCTGAAATCATAATGCTTGTTTCGTCATAATTGCTAACTCTTGTCATTTCAATTGTAAATTTGAATCGTTCTTGCTGAGTTTAACGTAGGCTAGTAGACACTAAAAAGTACAGCAATGTTTTAACCTTTTGAAGATTAGTTTATTATTTGATTCGGATTCTTAAAGTTATTATTGCTATTTAGATATTCCTGAAGAGGGCCAGTGGTAGTGCCGAAAACGTTCGTTTAGAGAAATTGTAAATAATGTAAATAAATAAAAGTGATAGGCCTAAGCCTAAAATGCACCAAATTTTGTGGTTGCTGTATATTGCGATTATTTGGTATAAAAAGTCGACCTCTTTACCGAAACTATAATTGAAAATAGTGATAAAATTTCATATTTCATAAGTTAATATATCAGTAATCGATATCGGTACTGGCCTAAAAATTTCCAAAATATCGATATCGGTATCAACCGGAAAAAGTCATATCGGTCGAGCTCTAGTTTTGAGTTTTATTGATGTAAAAAATCAGAGTTTTGATTTTATCGGCAGACTAATTTTCTAACTTTGCATAATTTCTGACAGTAGCCTGGGCTATTAAGTTGCTTCCTTACCAATACCAGTATCTCTTACACAGCATCACTGCATCTGCAAAGTGCACCAGCAGGTTAAACCTTTTGAAGTAAACTAGCCTACAGCAGCTATCAAGCTAGGATTACCACTTTACTTTCACAATGTGGTATAATACACACTAGGTACGAGTACCACCAAGAAGTAGACCTACCGTACCGCGAAATTTTTTTTCTACCATGGTTTTGCAGATTTATTACGTCACATCCGTGGTCCAAACCTTGTGATTCATACTCCGCTCTCGCTTTTCGCTAGATCCGCTATATTCACAGGCTAATTGGTACAATGGTACTGGGCAATTAGGCTAGGCTTTAGTTTGGAATAAAGTCCTACCGTAGGCAGGGATAGAATAGGCTTGGAAGAATAGCAAAACACAATAACAGCAGTTAGTAAATAAGCCTAGACTTACTTTTTATAATCAAGTCAAAATATTAAGATAAAATTTGTGATACAAGCAAGTCAAAATAGCCTAGCCTAGTAATCTTTTTTAAGCTTGTAAAGGGTTGAGCTGCTGATTCTTCAGCGATTATTGCACTATAGAAAGAATAGGCCTATCAGAGGAAAGCCTAAAACATATTTCTTTAATTGATGCATAATTCAAGTTACTGTATGCGAATTGCAAAAATAAGGAGCAGATCTGAGATACTGGCACCAGTACCGGTACTGAGATCTGGATAGCCTAGTCAGACAGTGCAGTTGGCTAGGTAGGCTACCGTAAATGACTAGCCTAAACTGTGTAGGCCCTGAATCTGGAAAATTGAAATGTCAAAGTTATTTTACTGCTGTAGTTTCACCAATGTTGTGATTGCTTTCAAATTTAGAGTCAGAATTAACTAGGCAGATTCGCTTACTGACTTCATCACGCAGTCATTCATCTGCTCATATTCCTCTCTCAGTACTGTCATAGTGGATGAAACTAGGACAAAGTTTACTTGATAAATTGATACTGTAAAGTATTAAACTGATAGATTGCTGAATCAGTTTGAAGGAAAACTTGCAAAAAAATTTACATAGGTTGCTAACTTTACCAGCTTCACGCAGTACTGCAGCAGGTACACAGTCTGAAGATCTGACTGTTACAGTACATTTTTCAGGTATTTAATTCGATTTATTGGGACAGCAAAAAGACTGTATAGGCTAAGTCATCAACGTCTACTCTCACAAAAAAAGAAACTTTATGCAGTAACATATATCAGTAAGAAACAGAGCAGTAGGCTAAAACTTACCGGTACTACTGTCACAACTCAAAACAAAAACCCACAACGTCAAACTTCACAATATAATGCTTTGTTTCAATGTATGGCATATGCTCAAAAACTTGATTACCTGGACCCCCTTATTCAATATTTTGTGTTTGAGTACTGTGATATATGAAGTCTTTAGTTCTTTATTAAACTGCAAGAGTTTCATCTCTCTAATTTCCTTTGCAATTTGATTCCATATTTTAGTTCCATTATAGAATAGCAATTTTTGAGTTTATGCTGCGTTAACTCTGGGAAGAAAGTAGTTTGTTTTGCTTTTTTTTTCAAGTGCTGTAAGAATGTATTTCATCCAGCATTATGAAAAGCCCTAAGTTAGACCTAGAAGTGTGAGATGATGTATTGCTTATTCTTTACATCAATTTTGCTGTTTCCATTTTGCACATGTCATTCAGCTGTAATAGATATAAGCTTGAGAATAACGGTTTAGTATCAGGTATGTGTCCTGATGTTGTTGTGAGTTATTATTCTTACTGCTTTTTTTGTAAATTAATCAAAGGTGAAAGGGTAGATGCTGATGTACCACCCCAGCTGCTAATACAGTAATTTAGATGAGAATGGATGAAGCTGTAATAAATCAACATTAAAGTTTTACAATCCCCATACTTCTGTAAATGATACAATACCCAACAACCACTGGCTAATTTTGAACTAACTTTCTGAATTTAGGGTTTCCAATTTTGTTAATGATCAATCAGGACACCCAAATATTTAACACATGTATTTGCACTACATGTACTTTAACACATGTACTACGTAAACATGTAGAGCTGTGTTCCCTTGAACTTTATGGCTAATCGTCGAGTGTCCAAATTTTATTTAAACAATTGTGCCCAAAGCCCTAAAAAGATGTTTATGTGCCATAAATTTCACCCCAATCCAGTATTAATGTATACCAAATGTCATATTTCCACAAATTCAAGTTTTCTAAAGCTATGTTTACTGTTTTGCCAAAAATATTTGCCCTTGCTTCAACAAATCGCTGATTCACTGAAAAAAATTGGCTTGGTGGGGACACTGATGTAGAGTGTTTGCGCAGACTTAGCTGATGTTTGCAAATTATAGCTATTCATATTCTATAATTGTTTAAAATACAAAATTGCATTTCAGGTAGAAAAAATAGCCTACTAAAGCTAGTTTGAAAGAAATCTAGTATGTAGATGTGCGTGCGAAAACAAATGGTTTCTGATGTAGTGATTGATCGCCCAAGCTATGCAGCATTGACTGATTGATGCCATCTTTTAAGCCATTGTGTTACCCAGGAAGATTGATGAGCAATCCACAATTATCTGGCAATAATACAAGAAGTTTTTTAAAGATTTTTTGGATGAAAAAAGATACAGCAGCAAGACTTACCAAGTGTTTGGGTATGTTCTTCAAATAATGGTTTGTAGCTTCGTTTTGTTTGCAATAATATTTCAAACTTGTTACAGTATTTATATCAGATACAAGTTTTGGTGCTGACTGCAATCTCACTTGCAGCAAGATTTAACCATATTAAAACTGGTCAGTTGGTCGAGCAGTAACGCAATTGTTCTGGATTGGGAGGTTCATATTTCAGGCCAGTCAAATCAGACACAGTGTTGCCACCACTACAACATTTCTTCAAAAGGAGCTGTGTTGCCCTTCACAAATCTGAGGGGGTTTCCTCCATGTTACATACTTCGGCATAATATCGTGAAAGATTTGATGTAGTCAGAACCTCGCAACATATAAGCTGGTAGCAAAAGTTATTTGTTTAGCTGATTACACTGGTCAACAGCAAATTTTAAACAGAGATTCTGGTGAGTTTATCTGGATGGATTTTTGATGCAGATTCCAAAAAGGATATTACTTCTACTTTTGCACATCAAGTTTTTGAGATTTTTCGGTTTTTATAATTTTGATTCAACTTTTGTTGTTTAGCATTTAAAGTCCAAATACAGTGGAACATTGCATTATGATGTCACAGAATAACATGTTTAAGTGGTGAAACAATGTAAGTGCAAGCTCTGAGTGACAGGGAAAGGATGGATGCAGGCAGTTTTGCAAGTTATTTTAGTAGTCTGCAGTAAGTGTGGAGAATAAAAAATGTAGGAACATACGCAAGGGGAACTGAGGAATTAATATTAACAGTATATAGCAATATGTTATGTTAAATAAAGCAGTTATTTCTGCAGGTGTAAAACAGGTAGATACACATAGGTGTCGATTTTGGGGGGGGTGCACCGCTTCCTCGCCTCGCTAAGGGAAGGCAAAGCTCCTTGCATTAAGGTTAAAAGAAGGAAATATGGTTGAAAAAGATGTCGAAGTAAGTTACTACAGGAAGCGCAATAGGGATTTATCTTTGGCCTTCAAAATTGAAAGACCTCCTGGTTACTTCCATGATATGGAAGAGCTATTTCAAACTCTGGGTGTAGTTCACATTGTGAAGGAATGGAGGGCTTTTATTGATTCCTCAAAGAGAAGTTGAGTTTGAAGGCAGTTCTTCTACAAAGAGAAGTTTGAAGGCAGTTCTTCTACATATCGGAAATAAAATACCCTCCATCCCTATTGCACACTTTGCCCTGTTAAAAGAATCCTATGATAGCATTGAAATTTTGTTGAATACACTTTGCTATTCTGACTACCAGTGTAGCTTATGTGGGGATTTTAAGGTAATTGGAATTTTGATAGGATTGCAAGGGGTTTTACAAAACACTGTTGTTTTTTATGTTTTGGGACATTTGCACCACTGCACAGCACTATGAAACAAAACAATGGCCGACAAAGAATTCATATGCACCTGGAGTAAAAAATTTCTAACACATCCCTTCGGTAAATCTCGATAAAGTTTTAATGCCACCATTGTATATCAAGCTAGGATTAATGAAGAACTTTGTGAAAGCTCTGGCAAAACAGAATTCGAATGGTTTTGAATTTCTCTGTGAAGAGTTTACTGAGCTAAGCCAAGCCAAGTTGAAAGAAGGAATCTTTGTTGGTCCACAGATTCTGGAAGTTTTTGAAGACCCAGAGTTTGAAAATGCTTTAAATGCATTGGAACTATGAGCTTGGCATTCATTTAAATGGATTTGCTCCAATTTTTTTGAAAATTTCAAGTCAAATTCAAATCAATGTGTTGCATCAAGGTGTTGCAGAGTTGCTTATGGCATACAAAGAGATGGGATGTTGCATTTCCTTAAAGATGCATTTTCTTCATTCACACCTTGAGTTTTTCCCTGAAAACCTTGGAGCAGTTGGTGATGAGCCGGGTGAAAAATTTTGCCAAGATATCCAATCTATGGAAAAAAGGTATAAAGGAGTTTGGAATGAGGGTATGATGGGTGATGATTGCTAGATGTTGTACTGTGATGATGCGAATTATCCATACAAACGAAAATCATATGTCAAACATTTTAAAGTTTTCCTCATTTGAACTGGTATTGATTGCAGTATTAAGTGGTACTTAGATAAACAGCAAACATTTTCCACATGTGTTATTCTGAAAAATACTTTTGTTGAAGCTACCCCAAAAAGACTTTTTCAAAATCATCCAACTACAGGCTGTTTAAAAGCTGCCAATAAACAGTCTTTTTCAAGACTACAACTAGAAAAAAAGAGTTTGTCTATTGTCCAATCTTCAGTCTATTCTGTCCAATCTTCAGTCTTCAGATTAAACAAGTTTAATGTGCTGGTCAGTACATTAAACTTGTTTAATCTTTTCTGTTCGACCTTGTTTCAAATTTGTTTAATTAGGTATAACAGCATGCTAATGTGATTAGTAGCCTTTATCAAAATCTGAACAACAGCCATGATAATGGCAAAGGTATTGTCATTTATGGGGTACAAAATGCATGCAATGTAACTCACCATGCCTCGTCACATCTCAAAATCCTGATGTGCTAGACAGAGGTGGAGTCCTCGAGGACGTCCTTGGCCTCGAGGACGTCCTCGAGGACAGATTTTGAAGTCCTTGGCCTTGGCCTTGGCCTCGAAGGTCAAGTCCTTGGCCTTGGCCTCGAGGCCTCAAGTCCTCGAAAATTGGCCTGTCCTCGGCTCGAGGACAGCACTATTTTTTGGAAAGTTAAAATTTTGTGGAGCGGTTGAAAAATTTTTTGGAAAGCGTTTTTTTTTTTTTTTTGAGATCGCCTGAAAAATTTTTGTGAAGACCTTTTTTTTTTTTTTTTTTTGGAGAGCACTTGCGCTTTGTGTCCTTGGTCCTTGGCCTTGGCCTCGAGCATTCCTGTCCTTGGCCTCGAGAGTGTCTGTCCTCGGAAAGGCTGTCCTTGGCCTTGGCCTCGGATTTTTTTTATGTCCTTGGCCTTGGCCTCGAGCCTTGTGTCCTCGACTCCACCTCTGGTGCTAGAAGAAAACTAATGCCAGATTCAGAATCAGTGCCCCTATGTTATCCAGAAATCTGGGATCTTGTTCTTGTTTAAAAAAACAAACTATTATTTTGTTGACCGGTGTTATTTTTTGCATTTAGCAAAACTTGTAACGTTGTCAAGCCATGTTGTGAGTTTGATTATGGCAAGTGGCACATAGTTGCTCGAGCAAGAAAAGATTTTACATTAGGTATGTCTTAATTATTTTTAGCCTTTGCTGCTAATTGGTTTCATTGTTTCAGGAAAAATTTTCTGGGTTTCAAAGAGCATAATTCACTGCTTTAGGAAAATCGCCTGCCCTGCTGCAACCACTCAAGCTACTACTAGAATATCGCAAACTATGAAAGTGGAATTTCACCGATTGCTTTTTGAATAGTTGAATTTTATTTGCTATTGACAACAGTATTCAGAAAGGTATAATTTAGAATCATAGTTATAAAGTAACGAAAGTATCTTTACTTAACTAGCCTACTCAAGTAGATTTTGTCTGTAACAAGCACTTCTAAAGCAATTATGTTTTTGGATACTTTCTATTTTGCTTACTTTTACCGTGAAGTAATGCTACTTAAGCAGCATTTTGATTTAGAAGAGTACAAAGTTCTGTAGGTTTAAATGAATCACAAATTATCAGAACAATTGAGTTTTCTGCCGACTAAGCAACGGTTTTATGAAATGATTCCAAGTAAATTTTGCGTGACATGATTTTCAAATTCCAAAGTTTCCCTGTTGTTCGTTTTGATTTGATTTGATTATAATAAAAAAAACTTGTATCTGCCAATAATTCATAAAAACTTGTAAAATAATTCATTATAATAAAAAAAACTTGTATCAGCCAATAATTCATGACTTCTTGAGAGAGTAAGGGGTTGAAAGACCAAGCATTATGTGACAGTGATGTGAAGGCAATCGACTAATTGTCATACACTACAGTTTGTGGATTGAATAATTTGTTTATTTTGCTTGAATACTTTCAGAAATTCTTCTACTTGAGTACTTCAAAAAATGACTACTTTTTACTTTTACTCTAGTACTTTTTTGGTCAATAGTTTGTACTTTAGTTTAAGTAGTTTTTCTTTCAAGTAACAAAACTTTTACTGGATTACAGTTATCAAGTACTTTTTACACCACTGTTTCAAATGTAGAAGGTGTTTTATACTGATATGGTTGAGACCAGAAGCAATGCAGTGCTATGCTGATCTTTGCAAGTGATGTCAGCAACGACGTGCAAAGATACTTCACATTGCTCAATGTCCGATCAAAATATACTTTTAAGTTCACGTTCAATTTATTATTTGTCATTATAAGATGCAATAAACCAGTGGTTCTCAACCTTTTTTCAAAGCGACCCAAATTTATTGAAAAAATCAAATGTGTAAAATTTTGCGACCCATGTCCAGTATATTCTGATACATAGTTGAATTAAAAGCTGTTATGTGCAAAAAAAATTTTATAATGACAGAACTTTGTTGCAAATACAACAAACAACTTTTTACTGAACTTACATTTATGAATATTTGCTATTTAGCTTTGAGGATTGCAGGCTGTCAAGTGTGTCATTATTTCATTTTTTTGATTATTGTTTTTCAATTTCGTTTTTTTGGAACCATTGTCATTATTTCATTATATTCTAAGTAATCTACTGATATTTTTGAGATCACTCGATAAATTGCAATAAATCAAGAGTCATTGAAATGAAAACCTTTTTTGGGGGGGAGATCACCAAAAAGATCTCACTAAAACTACACAAAAACTTTTTTGACTGGTCTTCTGTTTAGTTTTTTGGATCTCTTTGCCTGTCCCGGTTTTCAGTATTAAAAAATATGATAAGTCTAATTATAATATACTTGAAAATTGTCATTATTTGCCATTATTTTATGTTCTGTAGTCATTTTTTATTCATTTTTTTTAAATTCAAGGACTTCACAGTCTGATATTGTTACCAGGCGCGTCGCCAGAAATCTGCAATGTGGGGGTGTTACGGGGGTCTGGGGATGGAGCCCCCAGCTGCCAGAGGCAATTGGGGGTTTGTGGCAAATCCCCATCTGCCAGAGCCTGAAGATCTGAATGCAAAGCCCCAGCCAGCGGAGACACGGGGCCTGAGGGAAGAGCCCCCAGCGCTCAAATTTTTTTTTGCAAAAATAACTTAATTTTAGGCCTATTGTTTACAAGTTGGTAAATCATAAAATCCTTTAAATCAAGTTGGTAAATCATAAAATCATAATAAATGAATATCCCCCCTCTATTTCTGAGCTTATATATTTTTTGATAAAACCTTTGTTAAACATTTTTCAATAAGCGATCAAATTTGATTACCAATTTTTGAAGTTTTTTTTTCCGATCTATGAGTTTTGTTTTTGACTAAGTAATCCCCACCCCCCCTAAATTAAACGTTTCAAAATATGCGTTATATCATTTTTTGAGTCTATTTCAATGCAAAAGACAGTCTCAGAAGTGATAAAAACGTGTTTTTTTCCTTATTCTGCATTTTGGTCGGCAGGCCAATTGGGGGGCAATAGCCCCTCTGGTCATACTGCTGATCGTTATCAATTATGCCTGATGTAGTCTGACATACATGACCTTTGATTTCTAGTCTCCACGCACACAAACCTTCTTCACTGCGGGAATTCTTTGTTAACATCAGTACTACAATATATTGCTTACTACTTTGAAGCGTTTTACAACTGTGCGGTCTCCAGAAGCTCAAAATGTCACTGTTTGAGTTTTTCGTGTACAAAAATGCAACAAGGGTTGATGACCATCTGACTATGAAGCGGCGTTGCGTTTATTTTATTATTTTTTGTGCAAGTTTTACTCTTTGTAGATGTTTACAAAAAAAAACAAGTGACCCAAAAGAATTTTTAGGCTACCCAACTTTGGGTCGCGACCCATAGGTTGAGAATCATGGCAATAAACGAAATACTACATAAAAAATAGTTTAGAAGGGACCTGTTAGGGTCATCTAGTCAATAATCCCGTGGTCCGTAATATTTTATTTTGTAATTTTGGATTTAATTGATTATGGGTCATACGCACAAGCCAGTTAATCGTTGTTGTTTTTTGTTATTGTTTTTTAAAGAGAGGTACTTTGTGACAAAATTTGGTTTATAAGTAATGTTGTGGTTTATCTGGTGATAGATGCTAGTCAATAGTCAGTCATCCCAGTTAGACTACAGATTTGTTCGTTTTTTAGTCATTTATACTCGATTAGTTTATTTGTGTCACTGTGTGCATTTGCATTAATTGAAAATGCAATTAATCAAAGAATAGAGTTTCACAGATCATATCTTTTTAGAAGTCTTGGACCATGGATTTCATCCACAGAAAGCACCCACTACTTCCCAACGTCGAATCCACTGTTTTCATGTCTCTTCATTAACAATATCTTCGACTGTGCATTTGTGCAAGTGTTCATTCAGCATTGCACAGTCCAAGTCAAACAATATCTGCACACTGCCTAGTCAAACAATATGTATAACTAAAGATTGTGCATTTGCGTTTCATTTACATCTCCGGTTTGCAGCGTTTATTCCGAGCCAAGTCAACTAACCGCGAATTAAAGGTTACCAGTGATCTCGTCACAAAGTGATTTCGTGACAAAGTGAGGTGTTGGGCACGATGGCTGTAGGGATAGTAAAATATTTTTATGACCCCCTTCTAGACCAATCGGGTTCAGTTGGTTCGCGGTCAGCTTGTTCGTGGTCAGCTGTCGTGGACCCGTTTATGCAACCACACTATTTCAACAGTTGGTAGTTAAGCTTCAATGGAATGCAGGTTATTATTTTTGTTGAAATTTAAACGAGGACTGAAGGCAACATCAATGGAGTAGACTTCATTTTTCTTTTTCCAGCCGTTCCACAGATATTCTACTTCAAGCACGACATAGGAATCTCCAAATCACAATTTTTATTGGCAACTCTGACATTTTAATGCAGTATTCTAACATACTGAGGTCTATATTAACCTAGCTGTAAATAGGTTAAAACTTAAAACGCTTCTGTGGCTTAATGCAATGGCTGCATTGCCTTAGGATAGGACTAAGATGACGTCGCGGATGTTATCAATGCCAGGGTTGCCAATAAAAATTATGATTAGAAAGGTCCTTACGTCGTGTTTGAAGTAGAATATCTCTGGAATGGCTGAATCAAGAAGGATGAAGTCAACGCCGATCTAATCTAATACGATTTGCCAAATTTAAGATACCCCCGGTGATTTTACCTTCAGTCCTCGTTCGAGTTGAGATTAAAGTTCAAGTTTGAGGTTAACATTTATTGGAGCTGGATCAAAGTGTTTTTGTTTATTATCAGAGGTGGGCAAAGCGCAACTTATGAGCCTTTGCAGTTGCTTAAGTTGCGTTTCACTTTGATGTTTTATTTTGAGATGTTGAAGTTGCGCTGCGGACTAATGTACCCTTAAAAGGAATTGCGCTACGCTTTCAAATTTTTGTTTTGTTAATAGCGCTATTTTATTCGATAAACTTAATTTTGTTTAATTTCAATCCTAATGTTGTCAAATGTCGGCCATTTTTAATCGTAATGTTGTCAAATTGGCTTAAATTGCCTCTGACTAGAGGGAGGTTGCTTGATTCGAAGGATCGTCAGGCTTTTTGCAACTTCCCTGTCGCCTTAAACGAATGCTGATTAATTTTTACGTCGTGCTGTTACTGAGCGATGAAAGAAATTTGTCTAGCCTTCAGCAAATTACTTATTCTTTTTCCGTCTAGAATTGTAAAAATGTGGAGTTTGCATCGTGTTGTGTTATTTTGTTTCCGGAAGTTAAATTACTCTTTGACTTGGTATGTGAATTTCGTTCCGCAATCACGGAAATTGCGCTACCCTTCAGAGATAAAAACTTTAAGTTTGCGTATCTTGCGCTTTGCTTTAAGTAATTTAGAATTAGATAATCATTGCCCTGCGCGTTTGGTAAAATGTTATTCGTGCCCACCTCCGTTTATTGTTATAATTTCATATTAATTAGCCGTACTCGTGAGTCGTGTCTTATGCTGTGAAATTATAACGCTGCAGCACGAGGCAACTTAATCTCAGTTTGCTTGTTGAAGTGCTTCCTCCTAGAGGTGGAGTCGAGGACACAAGGCTCGAGGCCAAGGACACAAAAAAAATCCGAGCCCAAGACCAATTACCGACTTTCCGAGGACAGACCTTCTCGAGGCCGAGGACAGGAATGCTCAAGGCCAAGGATACAACGCGCAAGTGTTCTCCAAGAAAAAAAAAAAAAAAAAAAGGTCTTCGCGCAGAAAGTCGCGAATTTTTCGTGAAATTTTAGTCAAGGAAAAAATGTTCATGATCTTGGCCGATTTTCAACAAATCAAAAAATAGTGCTGTCCTCGGCCGAGGACAGGGTATTTTGGAAGACTTGGAGGCTTCGAGGTCAAGGACTTGACCTTCGAGGCCAAGGACGTCCTGGAGGACTCCACCTCTGATTCCTCCTTTATTTTTTTATATTGTTGCACTGTAGAACTAGCTATTTATTTGGTATTTCCATTTGCTAAAGTTAAAAAAGTCGCTTTTTTTAGTTTCTATTCGGATTATCACATATTGATGCTCCTATATATTTATTAGCTTTTCATTTATTTACCGTATTATACACCCTAGCATTTGATTGATGTGTGTGAACCACGACTGCGAGTTGTCAACTGCTCATATTGTATCTTTTCCTTTATTGAAAGTCGTTTGGTGGCATCAGTTTAGGTATGCTTGAACGTAAACTACATGTAAATTTGGAATTTGCGGGCTAATGCCATTGAATTTTTTTGCGGATTTATTGCGCTGCGTTTTCTTTCTAACTTTTTTCGGTTAGTCGCGCAAGTCTGTACTTAAAAAGTTAGTGTTGTGTTTATCGTATTATTGCCAAATGTTAGCCTTCCTCAGTAAACAATTAATCCTTTTTTTGCCTAAAATCAAAATACGAAATTCACATTGTGTGTTGTAACTTGTTTGCGAACGTTAAGCTGCGCTTTGTCTTATTCGTGCCTACCTTTAATAACAGTATAACGAAGTTTGCTTTTGTGTTCATACTCATTTTAGTTGTTTGCAAAGTTATTGAAAACCGCTATTTTGACGAGCAAGTCACTATTTTTCTCCAACCAACCGTACATCAAAATTTTTCAGCAGGTTGAAACCCCGATGGCCCACGGAAACTATGAGTTTTTTGCGTTCAAAGTATTTGAGCTTTTTCAACGCACCGTACGTGGTATGGAAAGAATTTTTGGGTGTCGAAAATCAAATCTTTTTAATCGCTAAATTACGCCGAAGCGTATGACAACTTAGCCGAGCCCATCTCCAAATCATCGCGCCTTGGCAACACTAGGCTACTTCGAAAGGTTGCGTCAACGGCTTGCTGTTGTTTGTAACTCCGTGTCCGAATTCGCTGACCCCAAATTTAAACTTTTGCAGTATCTATGCTCCAAAGACAAACGCATTTTTATTACTTAATCAATTTTGCGCAGGTGCTAAACATATTTGTCAGCTTCTCAGCGAAACCTTATTGGTATGGTACCTGAGGACTACGATTAGCCTCTATATTTCAGCATTTTAAATAACTGCTCTAAATTTAGAAAGATTTTAAAGTATGTTTTAAATGTTGATTTTTTGTATCTCTGTAATTTTATGGCAGACTTGTAAAATGAGTTTTATTTTTTTCATTAATTCGCGTTTCTGATTTTTCAAATGTATAAGTTACTTCACTCGGTAATTATTGCATACCGTTTGTGGTTGATATTTTATGATATTTATGCGTTCGCAAACAAAAACCGCTCGACGCTCGCTCATTCTTTTATCATCGTTTGTTTGCTGACTTTCATTATGTTGCTGTTGATTACTGCTTAATAAACCTCGATTTCATTACACACTGTCGTAAACGAAGTAGAATTGGAAAGCTTCATCGAGAATCGAACCCTTACGAGTCACTGAAACCCAGATGAAGCGTCAATTTGCCAATCGTTTCCACTTCCACCTACAATTCAGCAACTTCGTAAGAAAGTTTTGAAGTAGAATTTTTTCAGAAAATTATTTTAGCAAGTATTTTTTGTGCAGTTTAATGGAATCGTCGAAATGGTTTACATCATCATTATCAGACATAAAAGAATGGAATTGCGTGATTGGTTTTGTCATCGTAGAGATCTAAAGTTTTAGCGTAGACAGAACTAGGAATGTGAATTGGAATGATTCAAACGTGTAATCGCATAAGTAATATGTTTGGGCGCTAAGGGTAGAACACGCAAGTGACCCAACACTCGTAGTTTTGAAAAGAGTTGCAACGAGAAGGTAATGCATGGCTGTTAACCATCTACGTTAACTAACCACTTTTAAAACATGGTAAAAAGTTTACCAACACCATGTGCTTCGTCCCCATTTGCAGTTTTACGTATGAGTGCATATTTACAGTAAAGCAATCATAATTCACTCCGAGCGTAACATCCTCCTGCAGTATCTGTGCACAGAGCGAAGATACTGCAGTACAGTATTTGTGTTGATTTGGCTTACTTTTAATTGGTTTTGCAATCGCAACTTTCTAGCAAACACGAAGGTTATTTAATAGATACGATTCTTACGAAATAACATCAATCAACCAATGACGTGTTATTTGTAAATTAAAAAGTGCTACAACGACTTGAAAAACTTCAGATATGCAAGAAAAAAAAACTATTGCAGATTTCATTCAAAAACATTTCAATAAAATCTAGAAGCAGCGCCGTATGTACGGGGGTCCAATTGTCTGTAAAAATCATTAAATCATTGCTTTGTTGATCCTCAAATTCGGCAATCTTTGGTCAACCAACGCACCACCACAAACATGTTGGAGGCTAGCAGAACAAAACATCGTAACCCTGCAGTTGCTGCAAGCCATACACTGATACGATATAAATTAAGCTTTAACTCTCCTTCAATATATAGTTCAGTTGCCTAATTTCAGATTTGTGTAATGGGTTGGCAGAAGCTCGAGCTGAAACTGTTTTTATTTAGAAGCGTAAACTTTGTTTTGTCGATAGAACATTCACAAACAAAATCAGATCCAGCACGCATTCTTTTTGAAACGTTTCATTACTTAAACCTACATCTACTACCAGCAATTCTACACTTAGCCATTAAGCTCATGCAATTATGGAATAATTATGAAGTGAATTTTCGTGCCTAAGTGCTTTTGCACCAGACTAAATTGTCAGACAAACAAGTTTAAAGGTTTACTACTTGAAATCGGTATTATTAGCAACTGAAAACTACTGGAGGTAATAAAGAAGTGCCCCAAACCTTGTTTCACTATTTTTTATCCTCAAAAATAAATTTAATCCATTTGACTTCGTACCATTAGCAACCCTGTGTTTCGAAATTTCGTGACAACATAAAAGAATAACTTAAAATTATTGTAAGAACGCAATGTTTACAATAATAATCGAACATCGCGTTGCCTAATCCGCAAGAAATTTTGCAAAGTCATCTTTTTTTGATATCACGAAATTTCAATATGCAGGGTTGTCAATGGTACCTAGTTAAACGGATTAAATCTACTATTGCGGTACAGGAAATAGTGGGAAAAGTTTGCAGCATCTCTTTGTTATCTCAAGCGATTTTCATTTCTTCAATGAAACCGATTTCGAGCAGTATCTTTTCAAAAGAATTCGATTAAAAGCGAGTTAATATTGTCAGAAGCAAACGCGTTAATTAAGCTCGAAAACACAAAATGGCGTTCGTTTGGTTTGGCAGTCAGATCATAGACTCTTTATCTAGAACGCTAGAAACAAACGCACGGAGAAAAAGAGAAAAGCATTGAACAAAAAAAAGGTTGCTCTTGTTGCGAAGATTTTTTGCAGTCACGCGTATTCGACTGATTTGATTCGACATATTCGAAGAACAAGTGAATTGTGAAAAAAAAAACGTTATAACTGTCAGTTTCCAACTACTACTAAAGAGTTCTATGGTCAGACGTATCACAGACGAATTTGTTAACCGAAAAAGTACTACACGCAATTAAAATAACAAAATGCAAGCTGTCAAGCGGCCTAGTACCAAAAAATGATGGCGCTTTTGAAAAAAGAAAAAGAACTTTGTAACAAAAACGAATGAAAAAAATGAATGACAAGTTAAGATATTCTAACGAAAACCAGAGTCATTTTGTAGCATTTTTTTCAAAAATCATTTAGGCAATGATGAATTACATACACAAAAGTTGCTTACAATTTTGATAGCACAACTCAATTTAAATGAATTAAGAACAGCATGTACATATACAAAATCCTCAAAACAAATAAATGTCATAGCAGTAAAACTAAAATGTAGCTAATTCTGGGTGGTATAAAAGTCATTCTTCACTCTTTTTGTTTAACACTCGGAACCAGTTTATACATCGCCATTTTTATTTTTACGGCAATTTGTTTTCCCGTTTTCTGATGCTGCTGCATAGTTGAGCAGGATTTTTTCCAAGGTAGCATTCGCAGCAGAAACCACTTTCTTTTTGCCACTTCAATAGCGGGCAGGTGTTCACTTGCGACAGCTATTTATAAGCTTCCGCTTGCGTGTTTCCACAGTTTTTGTGCAACTAGCAGATTCTTTTGAGCTTTCGCTTGTTCTTGCAGCATGTGCTCAGAAAACATATTATCCTGGATAGAAATAGGGTACAAACCAGATCCATACATGACACGAACTGGAAGATTAAAGTGCACGTTGTACTTTTGAGATAATCTAGGTATTTTACGCGGGTCTTATGTCCGAAAAACAGGGTAACTAAACTAAAAATTAGTTTACAACCAAACAAAATCCGGAAAAAATAATGAAAGAAATGACTAATAAAAAATAAATATATAAAAATGACAAAAAATGAACGCTTGACAGCCTGAAAAATGGAAATTTAATAAAAGCGTTTCCAACGATAATCCACAACTGCTTGGAAATCTCAACAAAAAACCATGGAGATCGCATGCAAGTTCAGGAAAATTTGGTGCTCTTTTAGTTTTCAGAGGAACTTTTCTTATCGAGACTTCTTCTCTTCTGATTATTGTTATTCACGTGGCATTATTTCTACTGTAGTTCTGTCGTTGCACATTTTTGGAAGTCCATGATTCATTCATAATATTCCATACGTACATTTCAAGATTTTGATGATATTTTGTGAAGATCAAAATGCTGCTTGCACACTTGCATAGTCGAAGATATTGTTAATACAGAGACATGAAAGCAGAGGACTCGACGTTGGGAAGTAGTGGGTACGTTCTGTGGATGAAATCCATGGTCCAAGACTTCTAAAAAGGTATGATCTGTGAAACTTTATTCTTTGATTTTGTATTTTCAATTTTAAAATGCAAATGCACACAGTGACACAAATAGACTAATAGAGTATAAGTGACCAAAAATAAACAAATCTGTAGTCTAACTGGGATGACTATTGACTAGTAAATATCACCAGATAAACTACAATCTTACTTGTAAACCAAAGTTTGTCACGAAGTACCGCTCTTTAAAAAAACAAAAAAAACAACAACTAGGATTAACTGGCTTGTGTGCATAACCCTAATTAATTAAATAAATGATTACAAAAAAACAAAATAATACAAAACCTTGAAACTTAAAAGCGCATTTAAATTGGACGCAGAGCAATGTAAAACAACTTTGCGTGTTGCCTTACATCAATTGCAAAGATCAGCATAACACTGCATTGCTTCTGGTCTCAACCATATCAGTATCAAACACAATTTACATTTTAGATTGTATCTTATCGTACCTTTCTGAATACTGTTGTCAATAGTTAATGAAATTCCACTATTCAAAAAGCAATCGGTGAAATTCCACTTTCATAGTTTGCGATATTCTGGTAGTGGCCTCAGTGGTTGCAGCAGGGCAAGTGATTTTTCTAAGGCAGTGAAGGTATAATCCTTGAAGAACCAGCAAATTTTTCCTGAAAAAATGAAAGCAATTAGCAGCAAAAGCTAATAAAATATTTTCTTGCTTGAGCAACTATGTCCCACTTGCAATAATCAGACTCACAACATGACTTGACAACATTATAAGTTTTGTTAAATGCAAAAAAATAATCAGCAAAAAAAAAGAGCTTCTGTTGCCAATTTATATGTTGCGAGGTTCTGACTACATCAAATCTTTCACGATACTTATTTCACATCTTTCACGATATTATGCCGAAGTATGTAACATGGAGGAAACCCCTTCAGATTTGTGAAGGGCAACACAGCTCCTTTTGAAGAAATGTTGTAGTGGTGGCAACACTGTGTCTGATTTGACTGGCCTGAAATATGAACCTCCCAATCCAGAACAATTGCGTTACTGCTCGACCAACTGACCAGTTTTAATATGGTTAAATCTTGCTGCAAGTGAGATTGCAGTCAGCACCAAAACTTGTATCTGATATAAATACTGTAACAAGTTTGAAATATTATTGCAAACAAAACGAAGCTACAAACCATTATTTGAAGAACATACCCAAACACTTGGTAAGTCTTGCTGCTGTATCTTTTTTCATCCAAAAAATCTTTAAAAAACTTCTTGTATTATTGCCAGATAATTGTGGATTGCTCATCAATCTTCCTGGGTAACACAATGGCTTAAAAGATGGCATCAATCAGTCAATGCTGCATAGCTTGGGCGATCAATCACTACATCAGAAACCATTTGTTTTCGCACGCACATCTACATACTAGATTTCTTTCAAACTAGCTTTAGTAGGCTATTTTTTCTACCTGAAATGCAATTTTGTATTTTAAACAATTATAGAATATGAATAGCTATAATTTGCAAACATCAGCTAAGTCTGCGCAAACACTCTACATCAGTGTCCCCACCAAGCCAATTTTTTTCAGCGAATCAGCGATTTGTTGAAGCAAGGGCAAATATTTTTGGCAAAACAGTAAACATAGCTTTAGAAAACTTGAATTTGTGGAAATATGACATTTGGTATACATTAATACTGGATTGGGGTGAAATTTATGGCACATAAACATCTTTTTAGGGCTTTGGGCACAATTGTTTAAATAAAATTTGGACACTCGACGATTAGCCATAAAGTTCAAGGGAACACAGCTCTACATGTTTGCGTAGTACATGTGTTAAAGTACATGTAGTGCAAATACATGTGTTAAATATTTGGGTGTCCTGATTGATCATTAACAAAATTGGAAACCCTAAATTCAGAAAGTTAGTTCAAAATTAGCCAGTGGTTGTTGGGTATTGTATCATTTACAGAAGTATGGGGATTGTAAAACTTTAATGTTGATTTATTACAGCTTCATCCATTCTCATCTAAATTACTGTATTAGCAGCTGGGGTGGTACATCAGCATCTACCCTTTCACCTTTGATTAATTTACAAAAAAAGCAGTAAGAATAATAACTCACAACAACATCAGGACACATACCTGATACTAAACCGTTATTCTCAAGCTTATATCTATTACAGCTGAATGACATGTGCAAAATGGAAACAGCAAAATTGATGTAAAGAATAAGCAATACATCATCTCACACTTCTAGGTCTAACTTAGGGCTTTTCATAATGCTGGATGAAATACATTCTTACAGCACTTGAAAAAAAAAGCAAAACAAACTACTTTCTTCCCAGAGTTAACGCAGCATAAACTCAAAAATTGCTATTCTATAATGGAACTAAAATATGGAATCAAATTGCAAAGGAAATTAGAGAGATGAAACTCTTGCAGTTTAATAAAGAACTAAAGACTTCATATATCACAGTACTCAAACACAAAATATTGAATAAGGGGGTCCAGGTAATCAAGTTTTTGAGCATATGCCATACATTGAAACAAAGCATTATATTGTGAAGTTTGACGTTGTGGGTTTTTGTTTTGAGTTGTGACAGTAGTACCGGTAAGTTTTAGCCTACTGCTCTGTTTCTTACTGATATATGTTACTGCATAAAGTTTCTTTTTTTGTGAGAGTAGACGTTGATGACTTAGCCTATACAGTCTTTTTGCTGTCCCAATAAATCGAATTAAATACCTGAAAAATGTACTGTAACAGTCAGATCTTCAGACTGTGTACCTGCTGCAGTACTGCGTGAAGCTGGTAAAGTTAGCAACCTATGTAAATTTTTTTGCAAGTTTTCCTTCAAACTGATTCAGCAATCTATCAGTTTAATACTTTACAGTATCAATTTATCAAGTAAACTTTGTCCTAGTTTCATCCACTATGACAGTACTGAGAGAGGAATATGAGCAGATGAATGACTGCGTGATGAAGTCAGTAAGCGAATCTGCCTAGTTAATTCTGACTCTAAATTTGAAAGCAATCACAACATTGGTGAAACTACAGCAGTAAAATAACTTTGACATTTCAATTTTCCAGATTCAGGGCCTACACAGTTTAGGCTAGTCATTTACGGTAGCCTACCTAGCCAACTGCACTGTCTGACTAGGCTATCCAGATCTCAGTACCGGTACTGGTGCCAGTATCTCAGATCTGCTCCTTATTTTTGCAATTCGCATACAGTAACTTGAATTATGCATCAATTAAAGAAATATGTTTTAGGCTTTCCTCTGATAGGCCTATTCTTTCTATAGTGCAATAATCGCTGAAGAATCAGCAGCTCAACCCTTTACAAGCTTAAAAAAGATTACTAGGCTAGGCTATTTTGACTTGCTTGTATCACAAATTTTATCTTAATATTTTGACTTGATTATAAAAAGTAAGTCTAGGCTTATTTACTAACTGCTGTTATTGTGTTTTGCTATTCTTCCAAGCCTATTCTATCCCTGCCTACGGTAGGACTTTATTCCAAACTAAAGCCTAGCCTAATTGCTCAGTACCATTATACCAATTAGCCTGTGAATATAGCGGATCTAGCGAAAAGCGAGAGCGGAGTATGAATCACAAGGTTTGGACCACGGATGTGACGTAATAAATCTGCAAAACCATGGTAGAAAAAAAAATTTCGCTACCGTACCATACTGGTAGGCCTATCGGTAGGCCTTCTGGTTTTGGCCTAATCAAGTCCCCCTGGTCAGGACTGTGATCTGCATTGCCACACCACATATCAGTTTTAATTTTCATGTTTCTTTACTTAGAATAGGCGAACCAAATGTTACATAACAACAAACAATTTATAATTCACTTTTGGGCCTATTGACCTAAGCCTCTTTTTTTCAAGTTTTTCCTCATAGAGCCGCAAATTGACCATTTTCATGTTAAATTAGGCTATTTCAAACCAACACGCATACTTTCACTTTTAAAAATCAATTTTTTTTAACAAAACTTATGAACCTAATTTTAGCCTACCTCGAGACCTGGCAAACCAGTTTTTGAAATTTCACGCAAATCGTGAGCTTACAAGCGAACCAGCGAAAAAAAATTTGCTCTTTTAGCAAATTTTTTTTGCTGGCAATTTTACTCTTGTAAGGTGCTACGCCCGTAAGGTGGTATGCCTGGGCTTACGGATTTTCCTTTAAAACAAACTAAGGTTATGCTTGTAAGCTGACGATTTTACGCACAGTGTAGACCGGCCCTACAACATGAAATGACTGGAAGTTCAAATAATGTGTTGGAAAATTGCTTTTTTTTCAACTCAAAACATTGAAAAAAATCAAACAATGAAGCCTCAGAGCAGCCCCCAAACCAACCAAGCCACGGTGGGCTACGCAAAACACTGCACCCGCTTAACCATATCAGACAAAAAAAAATTGACAAGATTTCCAAGTCTGTTGAATTATCCAAATCATTTTTCAAAAAAATTTAATTGCAATGTTTTGACATTTACAGGTCAGACTTTTAATGTTTAGACGTTTAATTTGTTTCAGTTACTAATTTTACAAAGGCATTTAAGAGTTTACCAGTGTAAAAAAAATGAACAAAATCTATGATAACATCACTTACTGTAACTAAACTGCATTTCATAGATGTAGCCAAGGGGGAGGGCCCAGGGGGCCCGGAACCCTCCCAATTGCAATGCCAAATCCCTGTGCCAATCATGATAAATCTGCGGCGAAAGAGAGTAATCTTCCTTCAGTTGCGTTAGTTGTTTTGATTCCAACCTGACTTCAGTCCGTGAAGACCTTTTTTTTGGTCTTCACCTGATTTTCAGGACAAAATCGGCCCTTTGGTATGTGAAGATCTTTTTTTGTTGTTTCATTGTTTTGGTCTTCGCTTAAAGGTTGTAACTTGGGCTCCCCCCAATCCTGAATTCGTCTCCAACTAAATTTCGGTCCCCCACAATCAAAAATCCTAAATCGGACTGTGAAGACTTTTTTTTTGGTCTTCACCTATGTGATTTGTGGTTTGCCCCCTCCCCCCAATCAAAAATCTTGGCTACGTCTATGCTACATTTTGATAGGAAAAGATTCAATGCAAGCAACTGTTTTATTGGGCTATATTCTCAGATGCAACATGTATAAACAAATAAACATTATGAATATTACAAAACCAAAACTTTCTTTATATACCTGCTTGATGACAAAGCATTTAAGAAGTTGTTGAGTCTCATCTCCAGATACCTGCTTGATGACAAAGCATTTAAGAAGTTGTCGAGTCTCATCTCCAGATCATTCATTCACACACGAAAAAACTTCTTTCCAGGAATTCCTACGCAGTTACAAGCCGTTGGCAACACTGTTAATGATTAAAGTTTGAAATGAGTTCTTAGAAATAAATCTTACTTCATTTTTAACAAGGACTGCACCCAGCATTCCAGCAACCTTGCACACAAAATTTCGCTTAAACTTTTTCAACAATGCAGAAACTTCATAGAATAACTAAAAATAATAAAAGTAATTCAAAATGTCACTACAGGTATGGCCAATGCCAATCTAGCAGTTCGGCAACCAGGAAACATATACAAGCCTAAAAGTTTTATTACCTCTAACATTAACTCTTAAGACTAAACCTAACCTTCCATCAAACGCAAATCCTAAATTCAGATTCAACACTGACCCTGAAAAAACTAAACAAAAAATGCCACCATTCCTCATCTTCATTTCATTACACTCAAGCAAAATAAAAAAACTCCCTGTATTTGGTTGCATAGCCTGCCAATACATTTTCCAAATATGTGCAAATCGTCCATGCCCAATAAAAACGCTAGCCCACTCATGAAATTCAGCTTAATGACCAGTGGCGGATCTAGAAAATTTTGGTGGGGGGGGATTTTAAGCACAAAACCTCAAAAATTCGGATGTCTTCACCGAAATTGAGAGTGATTTTTCGGCCAAAATCGGAAATTCAAGCGTTTTTTTCGCCCAAAATTAGGTGCTCTCCAAAAAAAAAAAAAAAAAAAAGGTCTTCACCAAAATTGAGAGTGATTTTTCTGCCGGGTTCGTTAGGTTTAGGTTGGTGGGGGGGGATGCATCCCTAACTGGAGCCGAATTATTCAAAATAGAGGCTGATTTTTCGGCCAAAATCGTTACTTTTAGGCTGGTGGGGGGGGATGCATCCCCCCCATCCCCCCTCCTAAATCCGCCACTGTTAATGACCACACTAAACCTCCATCCAATTGTGCAAAACCACAACCCAGTTTATCCAATTCTTTTCTACGTCAACTTCAACAACTCTCAACCGATACCTAAAACTTAAAAAAAATTAATTTTTGAAGTTTCAAACGACCACATCTTCTCATCAAAAAACCTTGAAAATACCACATTAGCCAGAGAGCAACTTAGCAGCAATGTCGAACATAACAAAGAATTCTGCTTGCACAATCCTTAATCAAACATACCTTGTCAATTACCTAACACCAAAAGCGAACATCCCAAACAAACAGCCCCCCAGATTCACCTCTAAAACCAAATTTTATTCAAACAATAGCTTACTACCACCAACCAAACCTTTAAGATCCAGAAAAGTTAGTAAGTAACGCAATAACTAAATTACAAGCTTTTGGAACACCTGCCCAGCAGCTATATCAGTATTCTCTCGTACATTTTGGTGGGTCTGCATTATGCCGTACCAAATGTTGGTGACTTCCTTCAATTTCTTGGGAACTCTCGCAAAAGTTGTGGTTCAACCACCAATTCAATTTACCACCAAATGTTTTTGATTAAACTTTTGCTTTACGCCTCCTCAAAATGCGTTTCTATTGCAAAAGGATAAAAATTAAAATGGCCATAACTCCGCAACTGCTCATGCTAGATGCAAAATTTTTTTTCCAAAGATACAGAATACCCAAGTTCCTATCTTTCCTCAATATATTATGTTAGTCTAACTGCTCAATTTTTCAAGTAAAATCAAGACAACAGTTTTTTTTACTAATTTTATTGAGTTTTGTATGATAGCCTATATCTCATTGCATAGAAGCGTCATGGAATTTGTGTAGTTGGTAACTTTATATTAGCTATACTGTCATTGTACAGTAATTGCTGTATTAGAACATGTTAATTGATTTTCACACTGCTCACGGATAGGATACCTAGAACTGTAAGTGTTGAAAAGCGCAAGATCACTATGACAGAATTTAATGTATCAACTAATTTATAATCACTGACTGTATTCTTGTTATTTTCACATCTTAATTCTTTGCGATTGTTCTAAACAGGCAGAGTATTTTGGCTTTGGACAATAACATGCTTGTTATGCCTACGTTTAGCAATTACTAAATAGGTATAGTATAATATGCTCCAAAGCCAACATGCTATTGGTAGGTATCATGATACTATTTAGGAAAACAAACTAATTCTCTTTGCTGAAAAAATGTTCAAAATTTTAGTAAGATTTGGCTGCTTTCTGCCTACAAAGAAACAAAATAATGCAGCCTGTTCTGCTGAGAAGTCTGCTTCCAAAGTGCAGGATTCATGGATAAAGATTGATTTTGGCTTGGCATCACATAATACAAACCATGCTTAACTAAAATCTTTGGAAAACCAGGCAAACTCAAAAGTCAAAACAAGGGTTTCTAGAAAGCTGTACACAAATATATTGTGCTGCATCTGCAAAGTTTAAACTACAAGCAATGCGTATCAAGTAACTTGACATTAGTAGAAGACTTCTAATGCTTACAACAATAAAAGCCTAAAAAGACATCATCATGAAAAAGGATGTGAAAACCAAAAAAATTTCTAAAGAGATTAGTTCACAAGTAGAGAGTAGAAAAAAGGAATAACTGTTTAACAGCAAAAAGATCTAAAGCCAAAAGTATAAATACTAGAAATAAAACTAATATTGTTATCAGCACTTAAAACGATGAAGAAAACTTTGAATTGACATGTCCAAGTCAGCCAGCATCCAAGAGCAGAACAAAGAGCTTCAGCAGTATTAGTGGTTGCTAAAAGTGTAACAATTAACCCGTATCTTACCGCTATATGTTATGATTGTCAAATTGCGACAAAACTTCACGAAAATGCGTGAATTTAGTTGGATAAGAGACCAAACAAAAATTATGCTAAAAATATTTATCGTTTACGAAATATGACTATGTTCCCAAATAGGAACATTGGCGGTTTTCGGCACAAACTTTTGAAATCAATTTAAAGTACTGTTCATTTCAATACAAAACAATCAGAACAATCAACTTCATGGTACATTTCCCATCACATGACAGTGTTTGATCTGTGCAAATACTTGCTGCATTTCGTTAAAAATAAGGTTCAACTGAAATTATTTGGGGAGGGGCAAAGTAAAATTATGGGGGGGAACTTGCCCCACCTGCTGCCCCCTGGCTACGTCCCTAATTTGGTGGGGTCCGTGGCGGGTGGTATCCAGTGCTCCTTCTGAGCATGTGTGCGTGCACACAGCTTTCAGAGACAGCGCACACACATAAATTTACTGCACACAAACATATTGTTGAACAGACACATTGTTGCACAAGGGTGTCGGCAGGAAATTTTTCAGGGGGGGCCCAATAAGAACAAGTCCAGTATTAACTACTAAAAATGGAAGAATTTTTGAAATTTGGGAGGTTTAAGAGAAGTTTGTGAAAATTCAGGGGGGCTATGGTCCTCTCCTGCCCCCCTCCCTGCCGACGCCCATGTTGTTGCAAGTGGGTTGTTGCACAAGTATTACAAATATTAGTTACTTCAAGAAAAGTGCGCACACACACCAAAACTTCTGCACTCACAGATTACAAAAAATTAGAGGGAACATTGGGGGTACCCACAAACTAATACAAAATATTTGTATGTTAAGTATCTGTGGGTATAAAAAAAAGGCACCTTAGCTTAAACCGTTCAAAAATTAATGTTTGGGAGGCCATGAGGGGGGTCTTTGGGAGGGTGGTAGCCCCAAACTATGTCAAAATATATGTCAAACATCTACTGATATAAAATAACTGGCGCCCAAGCTTGAGCCGTTCAAAAAATTGATTTTTTGGGTCCCCATTTTTAGGAGAGTTTCCGCTGGAGCGGCCCAAAAAAATTTCGCAAGACTAAATTGCGTTTGCAGCTCAACAATTTTACACTAAAG
>CAWYPQ010000634.1:0-46854 GCA_963965965.1 Trididemnum nubilum | reverse complement strand
TTCCAAAGGGGATGTTTTTGTGGAACAAAGATATCGTAGGATGGAAGATCTGAAATCGTTGTCTGCTGGCACGTAACCTGGATTTTGCAAAAGGAGCGCAAAGTATCTAACTTTGGAAACGCGTTGAAAAAGCTCGTGTAACCCCAAGGTATCACAGACGGGGTCTGAAGGCGGGGCCCCCAACCGCCAGAGGCTTTGGGGGTCTGGGGGCGAAGCCCCCAACCGCTGGGCAATTTTTTGTAATTTTTTGGTAAAAAAAGCTATTTTAACGCCATTGAATCACATTTCGCAAGTGTTCAGAGCCATGTGAAACCACTAGATTTTTGACATTTGAAAGCCAATTGAAAAAATTAAATTGTTTAATTCTCCTTTTCCTTGCAATTTAAGCCCAAAACACGTTTTAAATCTTGCATTTTGGAGATAAATTTTAATTGTAAGTGATTTGGTCCAGGTAGGGGGAAATTAGGTACGTAGTCTAAAATTCAAATATAGCTACAAAAAATTCAAATATAGCTACAAAAACTTCCTACTATCTTCGTACAAATATTACCATCAAAGATTTTTGTTGATGCAGTGTGCATACTCCTTCATGATATAATTAAGCCAATGTCTGCTTTGGCCACATAAAAAGTTCATGCTGATGACGGATCGTCATTTTTATTTTTTTTATTTTTTTATTTTTATTTTTTACGAAATCGTCAAAATGTCGTAACTCACTTAGGCAAAGTAATGAAAACCATCCATGATACTGGCTCTAATTGCCTCTATGACAAGAGGGTGGTTGCTTGACTCGATGACCGCAAGGTCTTTCGCAACTTCCCTGTCGCTTTTAAAAACAGACGCTGATTATGTTTTCTTCTTCATGCTATTACTGAGCGATGAAATAAATTTGTCTTGTCTTGTCTCTTGCAACATTTTAGCAGTAAATAATAATCCACTCGAAGATTTTCCTTCGGGACTTTCTTTTTGTCATGAAAATAACCAGTTACAGGAGTGCATCATTGGCCAGGGGGCCCAGGCCCCCTCAATAGATGTTCAATGATTTGTTCAATCAGTATTTTCCATGGCTAATTTTTTTAAAAGTATTTTGTGGGCAAAAACCTGCGAGGTTGGAGTTGAATTACTGAATTGTTATTGAAAAATGGTACAATAGATGGTTGCGCCTACTAACCCTTTTATTGCCGGGCCGGATTTATATCGCGCTGGGCCCTCGGCACTTTGAAGATTTTCGCAACATGTTTTTGCCAATTATAGGTGAAGACTAAAAAAAGTCTTACGATTTCAGCTCAGGGCCCTTAGCTGGTTCTGCGTCATATTATGGTAAATTCAGCCCTTATTAATGCATTACGTTCATAAAAAGGCTAGATGTGGGCCTAAGATAGCAACTTATAGAACAAAAACTTTCCATTTCTTTCGGGTGATACGTTTAAATTTGCTGACAACGATTGAATTGAGGGGGCCCAGGGCCCTTGGTCTTCAATATTGTTGTTAGTTACTGTTGTAAGCGAAAAATGCTAAAAAGAAACTCAAACTGAAGAAACAATATGCGTTTTTGATGAAATTTCAATCGGGGAAGGGGCCCTGCCCCCCCCCCCCCAGACTACACCTATGCTCCAAGTGAGGAAAACAAAAAAGGTCTTTGCTAATTTTCCGCGAGGTTTCTGGCATTTTCCAGCGAAATTTCAACTGTTCAAAAAATAGTGCTGTCCTCGAGCCGAGGACAGGCCAAGTTTCGAGGACTTGAGGCTTCGAGGCCAAGGCCAAGGACTTGGCCTTCGAGGCCACGGCCACTGCCAAGGACTTCAAAATGTGTCCTCGAGGACGTCCTCGAGGCCAAGAACATCCTGGAGGACTCCACCTCTGTTTTTAATATTCAGTTGTCGCACAAAGCACAACCCTTAAACCAGTGGTTTTCAACCTGTAGGCCATGGCCCACCGGTGGGCCACAGAAGTATTTTGCAGTGGGCCACAGAGCATTTTGGTTTGAAAAAGTCGTATTTTCACGATGAGCTATTTATTGATTTGGTTTGAAACCTTGCAGAAAAACCGTTTGAATATTGGTGAAGATTTTTTTTTGGAGATCACCTTATTTCGACAGAAAAACCGCCTCAATCTAATTCAAGACTGATGAAAATTTGGATCAAGTTCGTTTACTGATGTTTCAAGCTTCCAAACCCCCCCTTTGCGAAATCCTGGCTACGCTACTGCTCAGGATAGTGGAAAATTGCAATTGAGCAATACTTTGAGTATAGGGCCATAGAAAATATTTCAAAATGAAAATGGGCCACGGTTAGAAAAAGGTTGGGAACCACTGCCTTAAACTGGTGTTTAATTTTCATCATTTTTTCTGCTTTACGTAACCGACTAACGTCAGCGGTTGTTTTCAAACGCAATCATTGAACTGTTTCAAACGCCGTCATTAAAGGATTGTAGTTAATTTGTTAAGCAAACAATAATAATTAGTCTTTTGTCCCGCTGCAAAGCAAAATCAATTCTTTTATTTTCTCACTCTACTAAGCCGAAAGCGTGTAAAGGAGTTTGTGAAAAAAATATCAAGAATGTGACAAGAGAATTTTAACTCTTACAAATCAATTTATCGGAAACGATCCTTACGCTCCTCTACAATCTGTGTAGGAATTCTTAAGAGGCATTAGCCATAACTACCAAATGAATCCCTAGATACTGTCATTGTAGATTTTGTGTTGACTTTTCTGTATTTTTCACCGCGATATTGTTTGATTTTATTTGCTTTCAATAAATGCTGTAATTTACTTCACTGTGATGAAGAAGTAACTTAGAATATTTAGAATGCTTGCCTATTCAAAATTCTTTTTTGTCACACTTATTCTTGAATCTTGATAATAATTTGTCTCCTAAAAATGGATCAGTTTTAATCTTCCATAAAACGAGAAATTTTTTTTGCATGAACTGGAAACAAAATTTCTATAGAGTAATAACCTCTACGATAAAATCAAAACCACATAAAATTTATAGCTTAATTGCAAAAATGTTTTTATCTCGTATTTCAAAACTCATCAAAAAGCAAATATGTGTGGAGCCATTGTGCTCTCATGTGTTTAGCGCACGTCTCCGCATGTTTCACACACGAAATCAGTCAGTTTTTCAAAAAAATTGTAAGAAGGAAAATTTCAGAACAAAACAAAAAAAGGATAGATTTTTCTAAACTCTGTATAACGACTTTAATCAGCACATGTGCATGTGATTAGAAAACGCTTTTGCTGTTCGTCTCTGAAGTGGGAGGCCTAAGATTAAATCTTGGGCCGGTGAAATTGTAAACAGTTTTGCCAACGGTTCGCCACCGCTGCGACATTACTTCGAAAGGAGCTGCGTTGCCGGGCGCAATAACACGGAGATGGGCCCAACAAACTCCTTTACACGCTTTCGGCTTAGTAGAGCGAGAAAATAAAAGAATTGATTTTGCTTTGCAGCGGGACAAAAGACTAATTATTATTGTTTGCTTCACAAATTAACTACAATCCTTTAATGACGGCGTTTGAAAACAGTTAAATGATTGCGTTTGAAAACAACCGCTGACGTTAGTCGGTTACGTAAAGCAGATAAAATGGTGAAAAAGCTTGAAACAACAGTAAACGAACTTGACCCAAATTTTCATCAGTCTTGAATTAGATTGAGGCAGTTTTTCTGTCAAAATCTGGTGATCTCCAAAAAAAAATGTCTTCACCAAAATTCAAACGGTTTTTCCGGCCGAAAACAGGTGACCTCCAAAAAAAAACAACAAAAAACAGCCAACTCGCCATTCACCGCAACTTTCTGCAAGGTTTCAAACCAAATCAATAATAGCTCATCGTGCAAATACGACTTTTTCAAACCAAAATGCTCTGTGGCCCACTGCAAAATACTTCTGTGGCCCACCGGTGGGCCATGGCCCACCGGTTGAAAACCACTGGTTTAAGGGTTGTGCTTTGTGCGACAACTGAACATTAAAAACAGAAAACGAACTGAAAAAACTTTTTTCACAACTTGACTTTCAAAAATTAACTAAAATACTAATCAATCAATGTTAGGGTTGCCAACCGTCCCGGAATGCCCGGGACAGTCCCGGAATTGACGTCTGGCGTCCCATGTCCCGGACTGGGCCACATCTGTCCCGGAATTTATTGACAACCAAGGCATTCTAACATATCAGCCATATAAGCATGTCGGCTTCGTTCAAAACTGGAAACGGATGTGATTCACGCAAATATTTTTGTAAATGAAAGCAGTTTACATCATTCGGTATGCGTCAATCAGATAAAAATGAGTTGAAAGTAATGTTTTGGACAAGATGTTTCGTCAACTGTGACGTCCTGATGACATAAAAATCAAATAAGTTAAACAATCGTAAAATGGAGGCTAAATCACCAGTCCCCTTAATTTGAGACGATCATTCGACTTCGTTTATCGATTGAAAAAAACGCCAGTACATTTTAAAAGGGGTTTGTAGCTGTAAGCGTAAAAAGCATGTAAAGAAAGCAGTTAAAAAGTAATTAGGCCATGGGACATGGCCCCCCCTTTGGGTTGCCAGAATAGTATAATTAGCAAAGAAAAGTATGCAAAATTGTGGCATGGCCCCCTCTTTGTAACTTGGGCAGAAGGTTTGAGCACAGAAACGGTGGGCAAAACCTTTTTTGGCCAAAAACCGGACTAAATTTGAGTGAAGACATTTTTTTTTGGTCTTCACCTAATTTTGGGCAAAAAAACGGACTTGGATTTGGGCTGGAAAATTTTTATTCTGGTCATCATTAATCTCAAATTTTCTGCCCCCCCCTTTCAAAAATCCTGCGTACGCTACTACTCAAGGCCAAGGACACAAAAAAATTCGAGGCCAAGGACAGACCCTCTCGAGGCCAAGGCCAAGGACCAAGGACACAGGCGCAAGTGTTCTCCAAAAAAAAAGGTTTTCAAAATGTTTTTTCAAGCAATCTCAAAATAAAAATCTTCAAAAAAATTTTTTCAGGCGATTTCCACTTAGGAAAAACAAAAAAAGGTCTTTGCAAATTTTTTGAGAGGTTTTTGGCGCTTTTCAACAAAATTTCAACGATTCAAAAAATAGTGCTGTCCTCGAGCCGAGGACAGGCCAATTTTCGAGAACTTAAGGCTTCGTGGCCAAGGACTTCAAAATGTGTCCTCGAGGCCAAGGACGTCCTCGAGGACTTCACCTCTGGTTAATAGGCCTATTTATTTTATAGGCCGATATTGCACTGTTAGTGTAAGGCTTTTTTATGAGCAGGTTTTCATTATTCAGTCAGTTTTCAGGCTTACATGGCCTTCTAATAGGACGCCTTGCTGACAACTCTTTGCTTAGTCTTAGCGAGAATTCATTGATTATTATATTTCCGTAAAGATTAAGCTACGAATTTTTAAATACACTTTTGGCAGAAAATTTAAATAAAAATCTAGTTATGGAAATCACCCGTAACTCACTATTGAAAGACAAAGATCTCAAAAGCGGCGCAATCACAAAAAAATACAAACTTAAATGCCAGGACTGATTTTTTGTAAGATTTCTTGCATTATGGTATTCGAGGAATAGTTCTAAAATTTTTCCAATCTTTTTTAGAAAATAGAAAACAATTTGTGAGCATTAATAGATTTTGTTCTACTTTACGTGATGTTAACATCGGAGTTCCCCAGGGCTCAACCCTTGGACCGTTGCTGTTTTTATTATATATTAATGATCTTCCTAACAGTGTTGATAGTGTACCTCGCTTGTTTGCAGATGATACCTGCTTACTTGTCAATTCATCTTCTTTAGAGCATTTAGAAAGCAAATTGAATATTGAAATAAATAAAGTTAATGATTGGATAACAGCCAATAAACTGACATTAAACGCTAAGAAATCAAATCTACTTGTAATTAACCCCAAACTAAACTCTCCTCCTATTGAAATGAACTTAATCTGCCCCGCTGGATACATTCAATCTGTCAATAAAGCTAAATACCTTGGTATATATTTGGATTACAAACTAAATTTTTTTGATCATATTAAAATGGTCGAAATTAAAGTTGCACATTCAGTTGGAATTCTAAATAAGTTGAAATATGTTTTACCTAAAGATGCCTTACAGCAACTGTACCATTCATTAGTGCATTCGCATTTTTTTTATGGGATTTTTGTGTGGGGTAATACATTCCCGACTTATATTTCTAAATTACATAGACTGCAAAATAAAGCCATTAGAATAGTGACTGGAAATAATTGGAATGAAAATGCTGCTCCTCTTTATAAACTTTTAAAAATTTTAGCTAAATTGTGGAACTGTATCCCAGATTAATTGGAGCTAAATTGTGGAACTGTATCCCAGATTACATGAGAAAATATTCTTTTCCTAAATTTAAAAAAGAGTATAAAATCTTTTTACTGTCCTGTGGTGGGTAAAATTTTTTGTTTCATAGTTACTTATCAAGAAACTGTTACTGGCTTTGCTTTGATGTGTTTCCTGTACCAGTTGCTGCTGCCCCGGTTCTGTTGTTGTTGTTGCTTTTGTCTTTTAGTAGTATTTATGTTTCTTTAATATTTCTGTTTGTCGTTAGCTATGAAATTCCAGTGAATTATATGTCATTAACGTGACGGATAGGGTGGCCGCTGACTCGAAGACCTAGCGGTCCCTTCGCAGCCACCCTGTCGCAGCCAATGCATATTGACTAATGAGTAACATTTTCAGCTTTATATTTACGTTGATCAATGGTTTGCGACAAATAAATAATTTGAACTTGAACTTGCAACTTCTTGGGCGGCATACTGCTTAATGTTTTTGTCGCGCTCTAGCGGCTCTACGCATCGTAGAGATAATAACGAACAAAGTTTACGCATTGCGTAAAGTGCAACAAAAGTTGAGCAGTATATCGCCCCTTATTTTTTGTTAGAGTTAGAACAAATGATGTACCTTTTTTCTGTTTTAGTGTTTTTTTGCATTTATGCTTCAAAGATTCACTATTTCACACTTTTCTTTCTTTTCTTTGATTACGATAAAATTATTTAGAGACTGGGAGTTGGTTAATAACGCTGCTCGATTGTCACTCCATGACGCGCAGCACGTCTTGTTGCTTTTGATGTCATTCGTGTGTCGTAAGCTTCTGTTGCATCAGTTTTCAAATTGTAAGCATTAAGATGTCCCGGCAAGGTTAAACGCAAAGTTGGCAACCCTAATCAATGTTATTTCCGAAGCACGAAAATGTTAGCACAGCTTGCAGATTTACGTCTCTGTGCCCTTATGACCTGCGCCCTTTTGTCTGCGCCCTTTTGTCTGCGCCCTTATGTCGTAGATCGAGTTCTGAGGACTTGTAGGCTTTGAGGCCAGAGCCAAGGACTTTAAAATGTGTCCTTGGGGAAAATGACGCCCTGGAATATTCCACCTCTGCTTAACACTGATCTCGGTACCCGTGATTAATAAAATGCTCGATATATCCTCGATTTTGATTCATGCTGCATTTAGACTGACAGCGCTGTTTACAAAGAGACGGAAGAATCAGAGGTAGAGTTGAGGGCACAGCGTTTGAGGCCAAGACCAAGTACACAAAAAAGCCAAGGCCAAAAACCAACATTACGAGGACAGCCGCTCTCGAGGCCAAAAGCAGGAACGGTCGAAAACAAGGCCTGTATTTGTCTACGTTCTACAGACGGGGCCGGACGTCTAAAGAGGAAGTCCCCTACTGCTGGGCGATTTTTGTTATTTTTCGTAAACACCGCCATTCTTGGATAACATTTCAGTCGTTTGTAAAGCCATTTGAAAGAACGAAATTCCTAAAATTCGGAAGCCTTTGACAGAATTAAAATAGTTAACCTTTTTAGCCTCCCCTTACTCTTTGTTCTAGTTCAAATTTTAAAAACATGCTGAAAATCATGCAGCTTATGTAATCATGCATTTTAATTTTCTAAGTGACTAAACTAAACGGGTGGAGGTGCTTCAAAAACACTGTTCTGAGGGCAACGGCGAAACCTCCCAGCTACTTGATCTACGTATAAATATAAAGTACGTTTATATTCAGTGACGTGCGGTGAGGCTTCTGGTTGGTGAGGCACAATTTTTTTCACACACATGTCAATGCCGCAACTAGAACGTAGTTCTAAGGGGAACAAAATTTGTTTCTGGTGGGGCCAAAATTTTTGGGTTGGTCTAGTTTTCACCAAGTTCTCTGTTGATATCCCAAAAAAAGTCATCGCGCCAATGTGGTCTACTTTTCTCCGAAGTCTCGGTTGGTTTCCACAAAAAAAAAGCAACCATTTTGAAACTGCTGCAAGGGTAGCGAAAGTTTGGGTGAGTATGCTGGGCAGTTTGGGGGGGGGAGGAGTTTTGTTTTGGGGGGCGCCGCCCCCTTTTTCCCCCCCCCCCTAGTAGCGGCCCTGACACATGTCTTAAAAAATTATTTAAGACAGTGAATGACAAGCAAATAACTGTTTTCATAGCCATTAAAAGAAGACCATATTTTTCGGTAATTAACTACTCGTTTAATCTCTGCTGTTCACCTAAAGCCAAATCAATTCTTCAAGTTTCGAAAATCTATAAAACTGGCCAATTATTTGACTTTGAATGTGGACATGATTGAAGTTTTGGTTCTTGCTGAGTAACAAAAACCAGGTTTCAGTTCCAACATTATTATTTGCTAAAAATATGAAAGCAGAAATGACGATTTTTATTGCGCAACCACTCTTTTCTTGAGTACGGTAGTACTCTTTCTGAAATGAGGGATTCTTTTGTATTGATGTCTCGAGCAAATCTTTTAAACCGGTTTTGTTCGAGCTAAAAAAACTTCAAGTTTAGTTATGGAAAAATCTCTCAGAAGACTAAATTTTCTTCCATTTTAGTTCATTTTCTCGTAATAAATTGTTTTTATTTCGCTAGAAAAGTAACTCGTTCAATTTCGCAATGAACGAAAGGCTACAAAAAAACTGCTTTAACTTTTTCTTTTTGTATGACGTCATAGGTGAGGAGTGCCTCAAAATCAGATTTCAAAGCATTATGCGTTGTCCGCGATTTGTCTGAGAGAAAAAGGCATACTTTTAGTTCGTTTATTAAAATTTGCTTGGCTGAAGTGAGGCACAATCGAAAATGCCTCACTTCGCATATTTCAAGCGATAATCGCTGGCGCGCAAAGAGAGATAGCAATTAACCGAATAGTTTCGGCGTTTTAATGCGAACAGCATAACATAAAAGCAGTGAATACACAAAAAACTAAATATAATAAAATTTGTCAAGTTTTTGAGTAATATTTTGATTTGCGTGAAAACATTTTATTTTAATTGTATACTTTTATTTTTGTTTTTCTTCGTACAATTCTTCAGGTGAGGCACGGCCTCACCTGCCTCCCCTGACCGCACGTCCCTGTTTATATTCCAATGCCGCCTCTTAACAATTTTAATGATGGTTTTCGATAAAACAGCTATTTTCGAGACCATTAAAAAAGATTGTACCATACATTTTCAAAGGTATAAAAAAATGCGCTAGCGTAGTTAGAAAAACTTCAGTCTCCCTGCGTTTACGCAATTTAGTTTGCAAGATGTTGTTCTAGAATCACATCTAATGCATATTATTGAGTGCTCGTTTTGTGCACCAATAAAACTTTGCTAAATTTAACATAAAGGTATTTCAAAACAAAATGTGACCTAAAAGTTGTAGCAGGCTCCTATAAAGAAGGGGGACATTTGCCTTGGACCCTCTGTCAAAAGGTTCACACAATCGCATAAATTAAAGTACTTTAAATCATTAATTTTTCCTAAGCATGCTTAAATTGTTTGCCGACACTTTGCTACTGTATCTTTATGACGAGGTGTGAAAATTAATTAGGTGCATCGTACTTTTTTCGGATGTTCAAACGATTCCAGTAATATTTAATTTCATGCTGAATTTTTTAAACAATATTTTAGCAGCGTTTTTTCTTATTCAGTAGCTTACTGTCGGTGATTCCTAGCGGTAATTTTCAAATTACAACTCCTTCAAAAGATATGTCTTTCCCCCGGCCGGACCACTCGCCTTTCATGTATTTAAGTGCTGAAGAGTTTTCTTAATTTCAACTCAAATTCTTTGCGCCCAAGTATTTCTGAAACAAGTTTGGCATTCTCAAGATATGTTTTGTTAGTTGTATTACTGACAGATTTCATCACCACACACGATGCATTTCTACGAGAATCTCCAATAAGATTTAGGTTTTACCATGTTTTAGCATTAGCAATGTTGGTGCCCGCGGCACTCGGATGTCCTAAATAAAAGGATTTTGTGCTTCGCAACCTCCGCACCGAAAGTATTAGAAAAAATAATAACGAGTAATTTTCTACAATGTCTGTTGCCATTCACCAGGGCAAAGTATAGAATGGATGGTAGAATGGAACGGAAATTTTTGGTATGGATAATGGAAAATGCCAGAATGGAATGGAAGATTTCAAGAATGGAATGGAAAAAAATCTTTCACAATTTCATACCAATTTCACAGAACGTTTACACAAAAATATAAATGGATAGTTATAACTGAATTATATTCATTGAAGTGTTTAGCAGCTAATCATAATATGTCGACAAACAGAGTACTTTGGTCGTGTGCATTGCGCAAACAGTGTAGGTATTGCATCATACAGTAAAATATATTCATTGCAATTTGCAGCTGCATTGATGCTGACTGGCTTAAGAATAATTTTGATTTCAAGATTGACAATTTGCCAAGTGATAAAACTTTTTCTTCTATCGTAACCTAGATTTGTATGTAATTTTCTATTCACGATTGAGCTGAATTTTTTTTGTTTTGGTATTTTTGTAAAATGATTTTTGGCAGTTTGTCTATGCCAAATTTGATATTTGGTGTGATTGCAAACTTGCAGTCATTAAACCCTGTGCATATCGGTCAACCTACTGTCCGTTGATAAATGTTGATTACAAAGATCCTGCTCTAAATCTGTTTTATTGAAGAAATGAGAACTACTTCAGCTAATACAGATCGAGGTGCCCCAAACCTTTTTCCACAATTTCCCTTATTCGCGATAATGGTTTTTTTTCCGTTTGACTTCGTACCATTGGCAATGCTGCATTTTGCAATTTCGTTACAACACAAAAAGCTTTCAGTAGATCAGTACTGGTAGCCTAGGTCTACAGGTCCCAGTAGGCGTAGCCAAATTTTCAGATTTGGTTGTAGGCTACTCACTGATACCAGTTGCGGTAATTGCATTTCTTAGTCCGCGAGAGTTTTTGCAAAGTTATGCCTTTTGTGATGTCACAAAATCGCGAAATGCAAGGTTGCCAATGGCTCGGAGTCAAAGGGATTAAATCGTATGTTCACGAATAAAGGGATTTGTGGAATAAGGTTTGGGCACTTCCTTATTGCTTCAAGTAGTTCTCATTTCTTCAACAAAACCTATTTCGAGCAGTATTTTTTAAGTAGTTGATATATTCATGCTGAGTGAATTTTTATGGTAGCTGATTGTGATGGTGCTTCAAATTCGGGATGAGATGCATCGTACCACATTGCTTACCATCGCAAGTGACAACTTGCAAAGGTACGCTTAACGTTACGAACGTACCATACAAATTACGCGTTGCTTGCGTTCTAAACTTATCTGATATGGAAGTATGGAATGGAATACGGAATTTTAGCATGTAATGAAACATGGAATGGAAGGTTCGTAGTATGGAACGGAAATGGAATAAAAAAAAATCCAGTACGGAATATGAAAAAATCGTCTTCCATTCCATTCCATACCATGCCCTGCCCCTCACATTCTACGATTGGAGCTTTCACAAAATGCCATTTAAAATAAGTTTTAGTATGACTTGGTTACTTGGCTACCACATTTTATTACTTTTCATATTTTTCAAATAGGGAAACAAATTTACAGACTAGAAGTGTATGTTTTTTTTTTTTGTTTCGTAACAGTATTTTCATTTTTAACTGAACAAAAGCAATGCTGTCCTCGAGCCGAGAACAGGACGTTTTTGAGGACTTGTAGGCTTCGAGGCCAAATCTAAGGACTTGAGTTTCGAGGCCAAATACTTCAAAAAGTGTCCTCGAGCCAAGAAGGTCCTCGAGGACTTCACCTTCAGGAATTCAAATTCAATCATTTTTTTATTTTAGTGATTGTATTGCGCCGAATCGTGTAGCAAGTTTCTAGCTGTTGTCGTTGCGCCTCGGCAACACACCCTGCAAATCCCTTACACATTTTGGCGTAATTCAGTCAGTTAAACAAAGATTTGATTTTTTTCTTTCTTTTTGAAAAAAAATGTGTCGTAATTTTTGTTTTCTTAAACTTTTCCTTAATAATTACAGAAAAAAAATTGTCAAGTTGTTTTCTTCATGTGATGTCAAGGCCCGTAAATTTGAAAATGCATGCTCATTTTTTGTAAATTCAAGATCAACATTTTGCACGATAATCAAGGTTTGTTCATACCAAATACCTAAAAAGTAAAAAAACAATGATTATATAATATTGATTTCCATTTTACCGGTTCATCCATTTTCTTTACAATTTCAAGTATTGCTGGAATTTCTATGCTTGAATTTGATGAAAGGACAATTCTCTCAATTCCACTAAGTCTCTCGATCTTGCTCACACAAGATGCTAATGCAACTAAGTCAGCATTGGTGATGTTGTTGCTTTGAAATTTCAAATGTTGGATCTACAAATCACTTTAGTTGAATATTGTTCTCATGTGCTGAGAAAATCAAATAGGTGCTTATTTTCATTAGAATGTGATATTGCAAGCGATATCCGGAGACTTTGCGACAGTATCCTACTTCTTCTAATCGACGGCGCCGAAGTTTGCGAGCTTGTCAAGTAATTTATTCTGCACCAACTTTCTCGCGTGATAACCAACGACGCCATGGGTCTCTACCGAGACAATGGCGTAACGATTCTGCGCTACACGTCAGGACCAGGAACTGAAGGATCAGAAAAGACATCTTTAAAACCTTCCATAAACAAACACCTTAATTCAAACAATGTCATAATATTTTGGCTCTGGGTCAATTTCCTTCACAATAAACTTTTGAAAATTTGACTTTGTTAAGAAGGGAAGAGTTGCTTAATTTTGACGTTTGCCAAAGTCACTTTTTGAAACTTTAGCATTTTAGACCCTTATTTAACTTAAACAATGTCATAATAAGACGTTTTTAACACGTAACCGCTTTGACGTAAGCAATTATGATTTAGTTTTAAAAAACAAACAATGCTAAAAAGTTTGAATCGACAATGACATTACTGAAAAAACGACATCATTGTGTTAAAAAACGGTCGTGACGTCACTAAGATGAAGGTCAAAACTCAAAACCAGCCTTTGTAAAAATTTTGTTAACACCAACTCGTATGCCAAATTTGGTGTTCCAATTACTTCCGGATTAGGAGTTGCAAAAGGAGAGCATTTTTGTCCCCCTCCTTACCAAATAGCCCGTTAAGCGCGGAATCAATATACTGTAATGCTCTCAATTTCGTTGCAGTGCATAATATTGTTCTAAATTTGCTACTCGTTCAATCTTTGTGACTTAATTTTTAGCAGTTTTGAAATGTCAACAATAATCTCGCACTTAAGATTAAAAATAAGTAGTTCTCAGCTGCAAAAATACGAAATGCAGAACTATGAACTACCGTCTAATGCCATTTGAATAAAGTGTGTATAATAAATTGTAAACAAAAACACAGCAGAATTAGCTTGGACGAAAACATTTATCTTATGCACATGTAAGTATACCACATCTTATTTTATGCACATATTATCATTTATTTTATGCATATATATTAACATGTCACCTTATCATAGGGCTAAAATTTAATAGTGTACACTACACGTTTTCCTCATATCAAATACCAAAAAAATTAAAATAACTATAATAATAATATTGCTTTCCCATTTACCGGTTCATCCATTTTCTTTACAATTTCAAGTATTTGTGAAATATCTTTGCTTGAATTTGATGAAACGTCAATTCTCTCAATTCCACTGAGCTTTTCGATATTGCTAATACAAAATGTTAATTCAAATAAGCCAGCAACGGTAATGTTGTTGCCTTTCAATTTCAAATGTTGCATCTAAAAATACAGTAGTAAAAGTTTTGTTCTTTTGTGCTGAAAAATTCAGATTTTTTAAGATTACATTTATTACAATTATTTTTAAAATAAAATTGAAAAACTACGAAATTTTCTGAAATTGGCAGGCAGCTAGAGCAGTTATAAGAACTAAGCAACAGTACTGTTACAAAAACAATAGTTCTGGATAAAGATCATGTACATACTGCATTTTTGTAGAATCATCTCTCGTCGGGCACGCGATATAGAATTTTAGATCAAGTGTGTTACTAGTTGAAAAATGACTTGTTAAATTAAGCAGGCGGTGGAAAGGTCCTGCTATATTAGCATCCCTCAAGAACAAATTATTTTGGTATAAAAATGGCTTCGTTGTCAAACATCGTTATAGTTGCGAGCTTCCAGCTGTATTGACAAAAATGATACGTAGAAACTTCAGACCGAAGATAAAGCGAATTAACACAATTGCCAGCGCACATTGATAAATATGGTAACAAAAAGCTATTTATCTATTTTTCACGCATTATTTTTTATCTTTTTAGTGTGTGAAATTTCATTTGTTTATTTGTCAAACTTTGCTGAAACATTTGGCAACAGTTTAGTACTTCATCATCATTTACCGGTTTGCTTCTCCGTCCTATCGCTCTAGCAATGCACATAATTCCATGCGCTGTCAGTTCGCATTCACTAACATTCAACACTTCAATGTTGTGCAAACACGTGGAAAAAATTGCTGCTTTCTGATCATCCAAGTTTGCACCACTGAGATCGACCTCTTTTATCTGAAAATTGAACATGAGTTTTAACTTTTGCAGTAACAAAATAATCAAAACGTGTTTGTGAAAAGGCAGATTTTTATTATTATAACTTTGTTTTTTTATTTCTTTCCTTTTTTATAAATTAGATGAAAAATAGATTGTTGCGAGTACTTGCATTTCAATTAAAATGAAACCTTTGGGGTTACTGAATTTTTGGAAAAAAATATTATCCATTTTCTGACAAATTTTAGGTTTGACATTTGTTTCAGAACTGTAAAATTGCTTGCTGGAAACAATTGAAGAGTCGATGGAAAGAACGATCAAACGACCAAAACTAAGTTTTTGAGTGATTCAAAAAAATAGGTTTGAAACCTTATTGTTTGAATATAGGACAGCTACTTTTGAATATTCTCCCATTTGTAGTTTAAGAATTTATCGAAAAAACACCTACTTGATTTTTAGACGCTTTGCGAAACAAAAAGGTTTCAAAATTTATTTAATCAAACATAAACATTGAACTTTGATTGTTTTCTCATACAAAATGGAGTATGATTGTTCTTGCTTGTTTTATGCTTATTATAAGTTATCATCATAATTCAGCGGTTAACTTAGAATCAAACATCAATTTCAGTATTTAAGAAAAAACATATCTGGGAAGGTATATTTGGGGGTTTGGGGGGTTTCCTTTTTTTCAAAAGCCCCGAAGCATGCAATTTAAGCCCTGTTGTCTATGCAGCTTGAGCTACTTACATCTAAAGACTGCTCTGACCTAGAGAAAATAATGCGTCGAGTTCTCTACCACCTCAATGACACAAGGCACGTAAGATATTTCAAGTATGCAACCACATATACTGGTAAAACGGCAAGCAAAGTAAAACAAAAAGCACGGGTGCTAACTAACAAACAGCAAAAACGATTGATTAATACTATTTAGATCTACACTGAGCCTAGAATCGAGAGAGCATCTTTAGTTTACGAAAACGGACTGCTGGCAGCTTGTACGCTGGTGTAGTGTAACGCCAGACGAACTGAATTTTTGTTTAAATTAAAATACGCTCGTACGCTTGCGATTTTGCGTACAGTGTACAGTCTGTACACCGGCCTTTACGTTAAAATGACGCTTGATAGAAGAAATCAAATCTGGCACAAAGCTTTAATGCAGAGATGTAAAAGTTTTATGTTACAGCAGAACGATTGTTCATTCATTATTGCCATCACGCATCATTGATCTCGTGGTATAGACCTATCGTCAAAAAACTTTGCAGCTTGAGGTGAGCAAAATTTTTTTTTAATTTGGAGATCATTATAATTTTTTTGCTGATTGGCAACAGCTGCTCATATCAGCGAGGAATGCTTATGAATACCAGTATAAACTCAGCCGAAAAAATGTAATGTAGTTGTACACCAGGCATTTCAAATCAAAATTTTTGAAGTTCTTCTGGTGTTCTATTTCATCTTTTTACTGAAAGTTGGTATATCAATGAAAAGTCCCAAGTGCTTAATAGAAACGATGGGTGATTATTCTCTGCGGTTTACAGACAGTTGCTTAATTCCCAGTTTTAAATTTCTTCTGGTTTAATCTTTCAGTGTTAAGTTCTAACGTGTTTTGCTGCAATGCTAATTCGGAGAAATTATTTTCATAAGAACTGCTTTCTTTCATTTTTGTACGCACCTTTACATTACCTGTATGACGAAGCCTATCGTAACAATGAATTTTATCGGACCCTTGCTTTGAATTATTTTCGTTAGTTATTCCACTGCAGCAATGTGTGTGATCGTTTTTCCGCTTTTTTGCAATCAGAAGTCGATGGCGATTTGCCGTCACTACTGATAGCAATGCTCTGATGAAGGTGGTTGTTTCTAACTAGCGAAACGTCAGCAATAAAGTTAGTCTTTTGAGTAGCACCTGTGTGATTTCTCAAAGCTAGCCTAGAACACCAGAAGAACCTCAAAAATTTTTATTTATAAACTCAGCCGTTGATGCAATGATCAAGAGACTTGCTTTATGATTAGTAAGTAACTGTGAGACTGTACGCTCACTATCTAATACCAGTAATTTATAAGATCTGTGAAAGAAAATCATAGCATTAAAAATATAAGGCACTAGATACATATAAGAAGAGTTATTGGAGGCTAACTAACCAGAGCTGTAGTGTCTCGAGACATGTCTCGGTCTCGAGACAGTCTCGAAACACTATTTTTCAAAGTCTCGGTCTCGTCTCGGTCTCGAAGGTCTAAAGCCTCGGTCTCGGCACCTCGAAGTCTCGGAAAATGGGCAAGTCTCTGCCATATTTCCAATCCGAGCGTAAAAACCCACAATAACTTTAAGTTTTTAACTGAAAAAAAAAACAACAACAAATCCCTTCCTGTTTAAACCAAGGGTTCTTAAAGTAATACCTTGATAGCCCATGGGGATTGAATATATCGAAAAAAGATATTTTTTACAGAGTGAATGTATTGTAAAACCCTAAAAGAGGGTATTTTGATTCACAATAATATGGACTAGGGGTAGAGAGCGTCTGAGATATAAAACATTTCGCTACCACTGGTTTAGACAAATGTTATTATCAATAAATTTCGTATTTTTTATTCTTATACTAGTGGTGCAACTGCAAGTTTTCTGCGTTTTGATTAGACGGCTGCTGCTTTTCTTGTACCGGTTTTACTCTTTGGCTTATTCTGTGTCCGGAAGAATACCGAAGTTATCTCCATGACTTTGCGAAAAAGGAATCAAACAGTGAGATAGGGTGCGCCGAGTGCATTCGCATTCTACGCACGAAGTAACACGAAATATTTCGCATTCTAAACAAGAAGACCTCAAAAGCGGTTTGACGTTTGAATTTTGCTATAGTTGCTATTAAAGTCCTTTTCATGACAAGCAAATCAAATCGGAATTTTCAAATCAACAAACATAAACTTAACTTGGAGAAATGATCAGAGCTGGGCAAGTCTGCAAGTTAATCCGCAAGTCCGCAAATCCGCAATTGCGGACTAACGAAAAAAGTTGTGGACATGCGGACTTAATTGCGGACTTGCGGTTGCGGACTATTTTTAATTTTAGTCCGCAATTTCGCAAGTTTTATACAAATATTGAAATCCCTTTCTATTTTTGTAAAATATTTATGTTTTTACCCGGTCAAACATGAGAAATCAATTAAATTTTTTCAAGTTCAAGTTCGGCAAAAAAATCAAGCTTTTCGAGTTCAAGCTGACAATCGCTTTCTTTTTGTTGACATGCTGTTTGGTAACGTGAGAAACGAATCATGCCGCGTTCTCATCTTTTATGCAAATAGTTGGTTAAATTTTAGAACTTTTTAGAACCCCATTTTGTGCTTGTTTTAAGAATCTCTTAAGAACTGTCTTTGTGGTAATTTTAACTGTATTGTCTTTAGACCTTTAATCTTATAATGTTTAAGTCTGCAACTATTGCTCAAATTAGATAGTCTTCGACAGCACGAGTGATATAGTGTCTCAAATTTTCGTAGTTTAGTGTATCAAGTTAGCTGTGTAGTAAGTTGGTTATGCAAAATCTTTAAGTGCTAATGTTTCTATTTCTATAGTGCGATCTCGAAGCAGTTTTTTAATAGTCTAGTCTAGCACAGTGTTAGTATAATCAATAGCGTAAATTTTGGTCAAGTAAATTTTAGTTAATTGATATTGATTTGGCTAGCTGATAATTGACTTCTTGTTTTGCCGTGCTCCTTTAGATGAATCAAATTTTTGGAGTTCTGTGAGGAATAACATTGTTATATTTATAGTCAAAGTGTGGTATGACTGCAGAAATATAAAGGATAAGGCGCGCGGCGAAACAGGCTATTAGAAAAGGGTCTAACCTGATTCAAATTGGAGTCAACATTGTTTTTTCGAGTTCGGCAAAACAACAGACTTTTTTTGAGTTTAAGTTCAAATTGTCAGCCCTGGTTCAAAGTATGGCTTTGTTGTTTTTTACCGTGGGTTCACAAAACTAGCCACTGGGATATCATTTTTTGTACTGGTAGCCAGTGCCGTTGCTACGGTGGGTCCAGGGGTGCCGTCGCTACTATCGTGGGTTAAATCAGGCAGCTTTTATGCAAAAAAAAATTTACTTTTGATTCACCTCTCTTAGCAAAATTTTAGTTGCACGTCTGGTAGCGTTCACTGCTGTAGGTAGATTTTTCAAGCGACCATGGGCCGCAAACGAAACGAGCTAAGAAACACAACCGACCTTATTTTAGAATTACGCATAATTGTAGCCGTACAATCTGAAAATCAGTTTTTATATGCAAATTTTAATGCTCCCCCCACTTTTGGCTAGTGCCCCCTCACTTCATTTGCTCTGGCGACGGCACTGGCCCTCTCACCTCGTTTGGTCTGGCGTCGGCACTGCCGGTAGCGTGTGGTTATCTCGTTCTTAGAGTATTTAGTAATACGATTAGTGATATGAACGTTGTTTTTGCCTTCTACTGCCTTTGCCTTTTCCTGCCTCGAAAAAAAATTGTTTTCTTAGAATATGTTGTTGCAAGCGGAAATGCGGATTGTGCTTTGGTATTTAATGGCTTCTCACTGTAATCCAATGGCTTTTAATCTCCGAATCCCTAGCTTCATTGTAGCATTTTTAAGGGTTTGTCGGTGGGTTTTGCACTATGCTTCCATGCAGTTTAGGCACGTACTGTATAAGCAGAAGCGCAACCAGGAGGGCTGGAGGCTACAAACCCTTAGCCAAATCACTTAAAAACTTTAACCAAAATTACAGCGTTTAAATCTGTTTTGAGCTGGACGGAAAAGTAAGAGGGGCTGGGCAATTCTTAAGTTTGCCATCCGAAAAAGCAGCTCAATAACAAGTCCTGCTGTGGTACATTTACTACAATCAACGATTGTGAGTAATTCCTTTTATTGCGTGGAATGTATCCACCATACGCTTGCTATACTTTCCACAAGTCACAATTTTTGACTTATTTTTGCTTATCAACTCTGAGCAGATCACTTCGGGACGTGGTTGATTGCAAAACTCTTCTACTCGGCTCATAAAAAGTTGCGGACTTGCGTTGCGGACTTCAAATATTACGAAGTTGCGGACTTGCGGTTGCGGACTTCAAGAATTAGGAAGTTTCGGATTTGCGGTTGCGGATTCAAGAATTCTGAAACGTCGTTGCGGACTTGCGGTTGCGGACTAAGCTTTTAAACGTCCAATTGCGGACTTGCGGTTGCGGATTAAGAAAATTGAAATTCGGTTGCGGACTGCGGACTTTAAAAAAACTTGCGGTGCCCAGCACTGGAAATGATAGGAAGTAAGCTTGCGCTCTTCAAAGAATTAAGCTTTTCTAAACAAAAATCACAATTCTCTGAAAGAACCATCAGGACAACATTTGTGCGAAAAGACCACAGTAATGGTACACCTATAGTATCACACCGCAGGGCGATAAAGGTGTGGGTTATAACAATTAATGCAACAACATTTGTCTTGTGAATATTACAGCGGAACAGTTAGGAATGAAATATTATTCTAAGTTCTACGTAAATATTCTTACTTCCATTTTGTAACTTGCACATTTAGTTAACAAAATTTTTTGATGATCATGATAGTATTAAATCTTAAAAACCGTAAGCAACGCCAAAAAGCTTTCTAATTAAAAACAAACGTATATCTTTTAAGTAGTATAACTTTTTTAATTAGCTTGTTCCTAATATAATAGCGAAATGCCTCGAAATCTATATTGCAATGTGTTGGGAAGTTCACGGAATGTCCAAAATTTAGTGTCAAAAATATTTGCAAAATATTGCAAACGTTTGGTTTCAAAAGTCTCGTGTCTCGTCTCGGTCTCGCAACGTTCAAGTCTCGGTCTCGTCTCGAGTTTTTGCTCAAAGTCTCGGTCTCGCTCAAAGTCTCAGTCTCTAGCAAGTGTAAATTCTGGAAAATAAGCTTTCGGGGAAATGTAATTTCGGCCAAATGTACATTCTGGCAAGTGCATATGCTGGAAAATAAGCTTTCGGGGAAAAGTAATTTCGGCCAAATGTACATTCAAGCAAGTGTTCATTTTGGCAGATGTAATTTCAAACAAGTGTTCATTCAGGCAGATGTAATTTCAGGCAAGTGTTCATTCTGGCAGATATAATTTCAGGCAAGTGTTCATTCTTGCAAGTGTCATTTCTGACAATTGTTAATTCTGGAAGAAGAACGTTCAGGGAAATGTTTTTCTGGGAAATGATTTTCGGGGAAATGTTTTTCTGCGAAGTGTAAGAATACCCACAAAAATAGGCAGCGGCTCGCATAGCTTTTTGGCTTGTTGAGAAATGTAAAAATGTGTCTCTGGATAGCAAGCATTGAATTATTGAATTTATCACATCTTGCGCTGTTGTAGGATACTACGGTTGGTGTAGACTGTAGAGTCGTGGAAGGATATACGCTAAACTAAAACGTGATATTGCAAGTGATATCCGGAGACTTCGCAACAGTATTCAAATTTGACTGAACTTTATTTCGCTTTTAAATAGCGACCCAATTGCGTTAAATGAATTTGTTAATATGTAGTTGTTGATAGTCAGATGAATAATTTAAATGCGCCACTTTCAAAATTTTTTCACTAACTTTAACAGCTTCTGGTCATTTGTTTTCGATATTTAAATGTCTCGAAATGTTGAAAATAATAATCACGCAACGTCAATTCTATAATTGTGCAACCAAAGCCATTTATACTATTCTTGATCTAATTAATATTGCAAATCAGTATTTCTTCGAGGTTAAAATACCTGTCATAATGATTAAACCACAGAAGTGCACTTATTACGCTTTGGCAATTTTTGTTTAATTAGATCAGATAAACATCTCAATTGTTGTCACCAGGAATATAAATAAATGAAGTTTATTAGTTCAACTGGTGGGGCAGAAAACTTTTTATGCCAACGTTTCGATAGGCTATGCTCAAAGCATGTACTACCTACCTTCGTCAGGGCTAGAATGCAAAGTTGAAAAACAAGCAACGATAGATGCGAAAAATTACGTCACAAGTGAATCATACGTTAACGCAAAAATTATAACAAATTGGAAGCGAAGAACTGACAGATTGGCGGAGCGTGAAAAACAATAATATTACGTCATGTGGTTTGAAGTAGAGTTGCCGAATAAATGCTAGGGAACTTGTCATTTTGCTTATCATTCATAGTGTTGGGAATTCGGTTAATGAAATACGACTCGATAAAACGGCGTTTTGTGAAGTCAAGTTCGAAATCTAGAATTTTAGCGTTGGTCCAATCCATGGAATGTTCGTTGTCAAAAACATGCTTAAATAGTGCTGACTTATCGAATCGTAGATGCCGAATGTCTGCTAAGTGTTCTTTTTTGCGGATGGAAAAACTGCGTTTTGTTTCGCCAATGTACGAGAAGTCGCAGTCATGGCATGGAATTTGATCTACTGCTCCTTCTCGCATATTAGGGTCCACTGAGTCTTTGTGATGAGCGAGTTTCTTGCCAATGGTGTTGCACGGTTTTACCATTATGGTTAGACAAACAACGCCGTATTTTTTCTGTCAATCCGGGGTAGTATGGTATAATGGCAAAGCCTTTGAATTGTTGTTCTGTGCGGTTTGAAGGTTTCTTGATGAGGGTCGTGTTTGGGTACGAATTCAATTTTAAAGTATCTTTTACATGCTTGAGTTCATCTTGACGGTTTTTCGTGGTAGAGCAAAGAGCATTGGCCCGGTCAATTAGTGATCGTACAACGGATTGTTTGTGTTCCAAAGGATGGTCCGATCGAAAGTTTAAATATCGGTTGCTGTTGGTTGGTTTTCGGTAGACTGATGTGGAGAATTTGCCATGTTGATTTCGTCGGACCAATGTGTCTAAAAAAGGGAGTGTGTGGTCGGCTTCTTTTTCGATTGTGAATTTGATTGAGTTTTCAATCGTATTTAAATGATCCAAAAAATCTTCAACCGAGTTTTTGTGGATTATGACGAAGGTGTCATCTACATAGCGTTTCCAGACTTTTGGTGGCGAGTGGAATGTCGACAGGGCTCTTTTTTCAACATCTTCCATGATTAGGTTGGCTATCACAATGGAAACGGGGGAGCCCATTGCCGTGCCAAAAATTTGTTTGTAGTGTTTTCCTCTAAAGGTTAAGTCGGTAGCATTTAAGCAAATTTGAAGGCCTTTGCAAATATTCTCCACTGACCAAGAAGTGATTTCTTCCAAATTGTCCAAAGCTTCTAGCCGGCTTTTTGCGATTTCGACGGCCAATCCTGTGGGTATTTTTGTGAAAAGGGAGACAACATCAAAAGACACCATTTGTTCATCATCGTTAATGGTAATAGATGTGATAAATTTTGCGAAGTCTTTCGAATTTCGGACATGGTGGTCGCTTTTTCCTGTCAACTCACTAAGAATTCGTGCCAGGTCTTTTGACAAATTGTAGGTCGGAGAGCCAGTAAAAGATACGATGGGCCGCAGCGGGGTATTTTCTTTGTGCAGTTTTGGGAGGCCGTATAACACGGGTGCTCGTCCGTTGGAGCTTTTAAGTCGATAGCTTTGAATTTTTGTGATTTTATTGTCGGCAACCAACTGGGAGACGAACTTGTTGACAGTTTTTTCAGTGTTGGGGGTGGGGTCTTTTTGTAGTTTTTGGTATGTGGTATTATCTTCTAACATAGTAAGCAGCCGCTTGTCATAGTCGGTTTTGTCCATAACAACTGTTGTGTTGCCTTTATCGGCTTTTGAAATCACTAAATTTTGATCATTGTGTAGTTATTTTAATGCTTTGGTTTCTTCTGAGCTTAAAGTGGATTTGGGGGGCCTGTGGTTTTTAATAACGCCAATTACCTTGCTTCTTACATGGTTGGCTTCTCCAACAGTGAATTTTGTAAGGCTCTTTTCTACGGCCGCTAGGATGCGGTGTGTAGGAATCTGAGTAGGAGCTGCGGCAAAGTTTAATCCAAGTTGAAGTACATGTGTTTGCGCTTCACTCAATTTTGTTCCGGATAAATTTACAACCCATTTCTTTTTAATTTCATTGTGGGGTAATCTTGTCTGCGGCGGAGCTGGTTCCACGGCACTGATCAGTGAATTTACATGAACGTCATGCTTGCGTTTGTTTGCCTTCATTAGTTTGTTCTGAAATGCCGAAAGGTGCTCGATTAAATCGTCCAATAACTTGTGGGGTAGATTGGTGCTTAATTTAACTAAAAGTTCATTACATTTGGCTTCACCAAATCTGATATGTTGATGAGAATTTTGAATTCGCAATTTTAAGTATTGAAAACCAAACTTTCTGGCTAAGGCTTTGCCTTCTGTGCTGTTGATGGGAGACTTGATTTGTAAACTTGTAGGTAACACTTTCTGCCTTATGCACTCATGGTTGAAGTACAAGTGGCTACGGTGTCTCGCTATGCATTTTCCTGACTTGATGTACTTTCTTGCTGTTCTGAGTACACCAGAACCAAACTGTTCTTTCAGAATCTTGAACATCTCAATTGTTGTCATCAGGAATATAAATTAAATGAAGTTTACTAGTTCAACTGGTGGGGCAGAAAACTCTAGCCCTGACGAAGGTAGGTAGTACATGCTTTGAGCATAGCCTATCGAAACGTTGGCATAAGAAGTTTTCTGCCCCACCAGTTGAACTAATAAACTTCATTTAATTAGATCAGATAAAGTTTTACTTCGGCATTTTTGTTTTTTAAAGAATTCCAATCATTAAAGCAGCGACTAAAACTACCAGGCTGCTGCGAGCGATGTTCTGTTAAACTATGGTTAAACGCATGTTTAAATAAAGAATTAGTGTTTAAGGAGAACTAATGTCTGTCCATAAAGTTTTGAAACTTGTCTTTAGTCGCGCGCCGGTAACGACGACCAACTCTTGAATCGAACTTTCGGCGTTAGTGATACCAATCTAAACTAGTTTTTCTTGTCCGTGCCCGGGCCTCGGCGAGCCGCTTTTGCATATGAGACAATGCAATAGATGAGGCATAAATTTTGACTAATCACAAAGGTGACTGCGAAGTAGATTCCTGTTTACCTAGAAAGCTCAATTTTTGGTAATACGTTCAGTTACACTTTTTCACCGCAGTTGAATTTATCTACGACGTTGACTTTTTAGGGTCCAAATGTTTTTATATAATTGGCAGCTTACCCTTTCAAAATCGTCACGAGCCACCGCTGCACTAGACTGTATAAGAATTTATTGTAGCGGACCATGCAATATAGCAACCAGCAAATGCGCAACTAAACTTGTTACGCATATGCACAATTAAAAATTTGCACCCGCAAAAATCAGTTTTTGTACGCAAACTTTAGCATTTTCAATAGTTTAGTTTGTGGTTTGGGCCCCACAACTTCGTTTACCCTGATCTGTTTGTAATGTTGTGCATTAGCAACAAGTATTTCGCCGACATGCATGATAATAGACAAAAATCTGGCTTAAGCTGAAAGTCCGCATACTGTCTTTTCCGCCCGTGAAAGCGAAATGTACGAGTACGTGAAGACCAAAAATATAAGGTTTCGTTTTTAAAAAGGGACTGCTTTATGCTAGAAATACAAACGACAAACAAACAAAAAGGTTATCATTTTGCTGAATGGCTGTTGCGCCCCGGGACAATGGTTTCCGCTGGCGGTTTTTCCTCCCCTACGTTGTACCCCACTAATATAGCCTACAATTAAATTTTATAATCTGCAACAATGATGGTAATTGATACTGTTGGTAGTTTTTACATATTTTTCTTTGCAACTGAGGACCCAGCAGCACTACTCTACAGTTCACAAATAGATCAAAAAACGCATTTAATTGATTTTCTTTTATGCTGTAGCGTACCATAGCTCATCAAGCCGTTCTTCTAATCATAGGCGTAGCCAGGATATTTGATTTGGGGGGGCCCAAACCACAAATCACATGCAATGACGTCATTGAAAATTTTCAAAAAAGAAACTTTTTGTGGGGCAAAAATATCTTAGAATAGAAGATCTGAAGCTGTAGCCCGTGGGCATTTAACCAGGATTTTGGTAAAGAGAAAGGCGAAAACTAATCGTTAAAAAGAACAAATGACTAACTTAGGAGACATGTTCAGTAACCTAGAGTACTCAAATGTATCACACACGGGGGTCTGAGGGCGAAGACCCAGCCGCTGGGCGATTTTTGTAAGTTTTTGGAAAAAAAAAGCTATTTTAATCCCATTGGATCACATTCGCACGTGTTTACAGCCATTTGAAAGAACTAGGTTGTTAACATTTGAAAGCCATCGAAAAAATTTCACTGTTCAATCCTCCTTTTACTTGCAATTAAAGTCCAAAACTTTTTTAAAATCTTGCATTATGGTATAAAATTTTAATTGTAAGTGATTTGGTCCATGTAGGGATAAGTTGTAAGGCACATTGCCTCCTGCAATATTTTAGCAGTAAATAGTAATCCGCTCAAAAATTTTCCTTCAAGATTTTTGTTTTGTCATGAAGTTAACCAGTTATAGGAGTACATGTACGGCCAGGGGGCCCAGGCCCCTTCAACTGAAATTCAATAATTTGTTTAATGAGCATTTTCCTTAGCTTTTTTTTTTAGAGTACATTGTGCGTAAAAACTGGCGAGGTGGAGGTGAGTTGTTATTGAAAAATGGTACAATAGATGGTTACGCTTACTAAACATGTTATTCCTGGGCCGGATTTACATTGCTTTGGGTCCCTGGCAATTAGGGAATTTTTGCAACATCTTCCTGCCAAATTTAAGTGAAGACCAATAAAAGTCGTACTATCTGAGAGCTGGGCCCTGGCACAATGACATATGGCAAATACGGCGCTGGTTATTGTATTACGTTTATAAAAAGTTTAGATGAAGGCCTGAGGTAGCAACTTTTAGGACAAAAACCCTTGATTTCACCCTGGTTATACGTTTAAATTGGTTGGAAAAATTGAATTAAGGGGGTGCGCCGGGCCCCCTGGTCGTCAATACTATTTATTGTTAATTACTGTTGTACGCCTGTACTGTTGTACCCAAAGATGCTAAAAGAAACTGAAAATGAAGAACCAAGTTATTTTTGATCAATTTTTGTCATTGGTGGCATTTCAATTGAGGGGGCCCGGGCACTCTATGCCGCCCCCTGGCTACGCCTATGATTTTGAGATAAGATCGCGCCCTTAAGTTCTTTCATAAAAAAGACATTTAAAGCAAAATTAAAATAACTTTTTTCCTAAACGTGGAGGACTCGAGCCAATTCACTTGACAGTTTTTTGAAACTTCCAGGAATTGCATAACATTATTATGACGTGGACAGGTGGTCGTCATTATTATTACTTACTTTTGTACGCATAATTTCTAAATTAAAAAAAATGCAACTCCGGACAAGGACAACATAGTGGCTATGCTCTCATTATATTTATCATTGGTAGTATTTCAATTGGGGGTTTGCATTACCGCCTGTGTTATATCATTAAGTTCATAATAACGTCAAACGAGGGCCTGGGGTTGCAACTTTTACGACGAAATTCTTAGATTTTTTACAGGTTTTGCATATAAATTGTTAAAAATTTGAATTACAGGGCTCCTGGCTCGGGACCCTTCGTCATCACTTAGGGGCCCCAGGGCACCCTGGTTATCAGTTAGGGGCTCCGGGGCCCCCTGGTTGCCGGTTAGGGGCCCCGGGGCACCGTGGTAATTAGTTAGGGGCCCTGGGGCCCTCTTGTCGCCAGTTCGGGGCCCCCTGGTTGTTAGTTAGGGGTTCTGGGATCCCTTGGTAGTCAATTAGGGACTCCTGTTTGTCAGTTAGAGTCCCCGGAGCCCTCATTTGTCAGTTAGAGGCCCGGGGGCCCCCTGGTTGTCAGTTAGCGGCCCCCGAGCCCTCTGGTTGTTAGTTAGGGGCTCCGGGGCTCCCTGTTTGTCGGTTAGGGGCCCCCAGGTTGCTGGTTAGGGGCCCTGGGCATCCTGATTGTTAGTTAGGGGCCCCGGGGCTCCCTCGTTGTCCATTTCTACAACTAAACATCGCTAGGCTATGTTGTCATAATTTTTTATCAATGGTGGTATTTTAATCGTGGGGGGCCGGGCCCCTTGGCTTCCCCCTCTGGCTACGCCTATGCTTCTAATTATCAGTCACGTAGCCAGCAGGATGGTTTTAAAAGAGCAATATCTTTTCCATCATCCTGGTGACTACATGGTTTTAAAACGAATAATTTTTGTTTTGCTATAATGCAATTTGCAGAAGTTTTGCATTCGTTTCTTGTTATTATAAAAAGTTTTAGTCGCAATAAATTCCTGAGGCTATTGGAGGTTTAGGGTTAAAGCCCCAGCTACCAGAAGCAATGGGTTTTGGGCTCTTTGCCCCAGCGCTCAGAGATTTTGCGATGTTTTTTGCAAAAACTAAAAAAACACTTTCAGGCCTATTTTGGTTAAAATTATTGCTTACGAGCACTGCACATAACAGCAATGCAAAGCATGATTTAAATGGCTGCGTAAAAAAGCTAAATGAGCGATGCCTATCATAGTAATTAGAAAATTTTATTCATTTTAATTCTAGCCACGATACTATAATCTGTTATTCAAAAAAATAGCAAGTTTTATCAACTTACCTCAGAATATCCCCCATGCCCCTCCCCCCAAAAACATAAACCCTTGTTTGATTAGCTTACCTTAAGTGTTTTTTGGAAAGCAATTAACTTTGATTATGTTTGGTCGAAATATTTTACTGATATTTTTAAGTTAAAATTTAAAAAAAATTTATGCCCCCTCCCAAATAAATATAACAAAAACGACTTTGAAGTCTCTTCCTTTTCTCCGGCTAGGGCTGTAATTGTTTTATTAATGAAAAGTAAAGCAGCAAGTTTCTGTGAACTACAGTATATTTGTGATTCTTGATGCGTGCATTCTATGCAACTAGATTTAGCGAAATTGCGCAAAATATTATTTAAAACTACAGCTCCCAATTTGTTAAGTAACACCAAACAGGTAAGGTTTAAAATATTTTTATTTGTATTTTCCAAGCTATATAGGCCACTTGTTGTCAACTTATGCAATACTGCATACAAACTTTACTTCATCTTACCAATGTTTGAGCTTTTGATAAAGCTTTGTTGATTTGTTAGTGAACTGTCAACGTGAGTAGAAAAAGAATTGCCGGTAAAGATTGTTCTATTCAATTTTTAAACAAACAGATTTTTGTGTTCTGTCTAACCAACCGATTAATGACCTGCTTGTAGCCTAACAGTCGATTAATGATGTAATTAAAGATTGAAAAATATGCGAATGTTAACGATATACTGCAATATGCAATCAAGCAACTGGCTGTCAATGATTTTTACTGATTTTTCTCTCCTCTTACCTAACTATAAGGCAAGTAAGATTTGCGTGGGGAGCAAATTAAACCTTAAATGAATCCCCAGACTCTCCCTTGACAATGTGACTGCTAATTATCACAAAGTAATGTAAAGCGAATCTGTGCCGCAGTAGCATGTGACAATTTGTTTCTAATCTTAATTGAATGCTGTGGCTTTGAATTGCTACATTATTTTCACCAGTAGCGGCCACGTAACCAGTGGGAGTTAAGGGGGCTGAAGCTTTTACCCTTAGCCAAGTCATTTGGAAAATTTAATTCAAATATGCATGCTTTTAAATGTGCTTTGAACTATTTCTTTTGACAAAGAAGTATAAAGGGAACTGAATCGGCTATATAGGTAATATAATTTTGTCAAAAAGTTTCCAAATCTTTGCAAGATTAGTTGCTTATGGCTCTACACACAAGCGAATTGTCATCGAAATAGCGTTAATACTTATTTTGAAAAATTACAAACATTGCCAAGTGGCCAAACCATGCCCCCTAACGGCTGCTTCTGCCCCCCCTTTTGGTTCACAAAAGATTCTTGTTTAGAACATCATGTTACGAAAAGACAACTAACAATTATGTAAAAAAGGAATAGTAACGTTCAATCTTATCTGTACTCTAGCAGTAAATTGATCTTTTTGAATATGAAAAGTTTTGTGGTTCAAGTTTCAAATACCAGCTTTAACATTCAAAGTTTACTCCTCTAAACCCATTAGGTCATAAATTAGGCTATTCATATTAATTTCAAAACCACGAGCGTTTACATTATATGCAATTCAAAGAATTCTTAGCCTAAAGTCAGTGTTTCTCAAACCATGGGTCGGAGTGCACATCAGGTCGCTAAGCGTTCGGGGATAGTGGTAGAATCAAGGGCTTCTCCCCCCCTTAGCCAAATCACTTAAAAACTTTAACCTTAAAATGCAGGCGTTTAAATGTCCTTCGGACTTGACCTTGTAAGTAAAGCAAGGGTTGAATGACTGGATAATTTAATTTTTTCACTGGCTTCCAAAGCTTAGCAATTTATTTCTTTCAAATAGCTTTAAAAACGTGCGATATTTGATCTAAATAGCGTTAAAATGGCTATTTTTCTCAAAAAAAAATCTTCAAGAGGCAGGGGGCTTCGCCCCCAGACCCTCGTCTATGATGCCCTTGGATTGCACCATTTTGCTCAGCTCGACATGAAATTGATACATTTATCAAACAAAAAATTTAATTTTTGGTTCAAGCTCCCTTTTCCCCTTTGAGCAAAATCTTGGTTCAAATTGTTTACTAGAGTGTAGGAGCGTATAGATGTCGACTGACAAAATAGTTAGTTTTTTTTTGAATGGCTAGCTCTTTTTGTTTTTAGAGCATACTCAAGCTTGTTTAGGTCACAGTAACCGCTGCAAATGAATTTTTCAAGCAAGTATGGACCGGAAACGAAGAGCTAAGAAACGCTACCGGCCTTATATGCCTTTTTTTTAGACATGAACACCAAATTTTGTAAATTGCACATAATTTTCAATTGTGCGAAATCAATTTTATTAGTTCAGTTTATTTTAGTGCTCCCTCACTCTCTGCAAGTGCCAACTTCGTTTGCTGTGGGCTGGTGACGGCTCTTCAAGCAGCTGTGGGCTAGGCTCCCACACCCCTACTTTGGAATACAGACAATTTTAACCGAGGGTTCTAGCCCCCTTCGCGAAATTCTGGTGGCGCCCTGATTTTCGCAATTTTTGCGCAGCAGCAGCAAAAATATACATACTGCAATTAAATGCAAATTATTTTAAATTTAGAGGCATTAACCAAATTGCAAAGTTTTTCTAAATCTTGACTCGCGTTTTTGAAAAATTTAGAAAAAAAATCACCGTAATTTTTTCACCGTTATATCGAAACCTATTTGCCGTCAAATTTATCATAAAGTTATTAAAAATACAATATTGAAAGTTGAAACCCACGTATTTGAAACACAATTTGCATACGTGCATATGAAAAACGCAACTTCGACAGTGGCAACAACATTTTGACAAGAAAAAAATACAGTATATAAACGCTTTTGGCGTAAAACATAGTTGGTCAAAGTTGCTTATTTGCCAATTAATTGTTTGATTAAAATGCGGCCTAAATATTGCAATAGCCAATATGTTGTTAAAACGAGATAAAAAAAAACATTTTCGAAGTCAGCAACTACCTTTCAATTGAGAGCACTAAAGCTTTGCATCTGCTGTATGTACCAATTGTACCACGTACTTGTACAATATACAGTACATAAATCAGCAATTGGAAAAATTAAATATAATTGGCCCATTGAGTCGAAATTATGGTTTTGTTTTTCAGACATATTCAAAAAGCGTTATCTCAATGACAATAAGCATATTAAAGCTGGAACATTGAACTTATTTTGTTGGTTTTGCAATTTGTACGCACGAATTGTCATTCAAACAGTAAAATGAAACTTTGACCTGGCGACAGAAAGACCGTAATATGAAAACACAAATTCTTTGCCTGTTTGATTGATGATCTCACTTAGTTGTAAAAGATTCTTTGCTACTATCAAAATATTTTTCTGCATAAAACTAACAGCCGTTTTCATGACGAAATGTTGTTCGTCATAGCGCCTTGCCATTGCGTACTCGACTGACTGCAGAGAATTTCAACGACTCACTCAGAACGCACAGTTTCGATATGCGTCGCTAAGCATGCGTGGCTAATTCTCGCCTATTCTCTTGATTTACGAAAATCAGAACTTGACCTATGCACTGGCTTTAACAGTTAATAACTCGCTTTAAAGTTTGTAAAAATCTTGAAATTTTTATCAATGGAAGCAGAATTTATCAACTTGAAAAGTCAAGGAATTTGATGGACTATCTTCCAATAGCTTTGAAACAATAGGCGTTTTAAAAAAGCGCGTGCACATTTAGCCCCCCTCCAGTCCTGACAGGATTAAACAAAGATTGATTGAAGAACAAGAATAGAGAGAATGGGGCTTTAATAGATCTGATATAGAAATACAAAGCAAATCCACAGTGTTGACCAAAGCAAAGCTTAAGGCTTCGTATGTAAGTGAATTGGTCGCAATGTTTTGAGAATCTTTTCATTGTATTTGCAATTGAAATTGTAATTGAATTACAATTACTTGAACTTGAATAATTGTAATTGTAATTAAAAATTTTAGGTTGTAATTGTATTTGTAATTGTAATTAAAGCAAAAACAAGTACTTTTTCCAATCCTATTAGTGATTATGGTTACAGTTAGTTACCGGTGTACTTCTCTGATTAATCGCGTTTGCAAAGTAATGAATTCCATACGGTGTCAGTTCGCATTCACTAACATTCAACACTTCAATGTTGTGCACGCACGTGGAAAAAATTGCTGTTTTATAATCATTCAAGTATGCACCACTGAGATCGACCTCTTTTATCTAAAAATTAAAACATGAGATTCTATTTACACTAGCAAAATACTTAAAACGTGTCTGTGAAAAGACGGTATTTCATTGTTATTATTTTGTTTTTATTTGCTTTTTTTTCCAAATTAGATGAAGATTAGGTGGTTACGAGTACTTGCATTTTAATTTAATTAAAATTTTTGAGCTTATTGAATTTTTCAAAAAAATATTATCCATCATCTGACAAATTTTAGCTTTGTCACATTTGGCAAATCTCAGAAATTGCTTCCTGGAAACAATTGCAAATGCTGAAGGTGTAGCTAAAATAAAATTCTTCTTTCAAACCATTAAAATTTTAATAACGTTTGATGGATAACTGATGCACAGTGTACGAGTTTAAAAACACAAAAACTTTATGATGGGAATACTATTGCTATTTCAATTTCCTACTTCTTGTTTCTAATTTAACTCTAGGTAATCAATTTACTGCATTTGGAACGATTTACTAAACTGTTTGATAATAACACGTGCTCAGTTACAATTAGTTACCGATGTACTCCTCTGCCTAATTGTATTTGCAATGCATTCAATTCCATTGGTTGTCAGTTCGCATTTACTAAGATTCAACACTTCAATGTTGTGCACACACGTTGAAAGGATTGCTGCAACCTCATCATCGAAGTGTGTACCACTGAGATCGACCTCTTTTATCTACAAATAAAACGAACTCCAAAAAAAAGGAAAAACATTTGTAACAATAAAAAATCCATCCAAGCTTAGTGGACAGAGTTCATGTTCTAACCGTTTCAAGGCTGGGCGTTTTGGTCACCGTAGAAAACTGGGGGTGGTTAGCTTAACCGCGCTGTTCGAACGCTTGTATTTTTGTAAATATACGTGCTAAAGTTTAAAAAAAAGATTAATATGCCAAGAATTTTATACACTTTTTTGCCAAAGTTTGATATTCCAAAAAACCTTTATGATAATTAAGAAATTATTAATTTTTGTGACCCCACTCGAAATCAGCTTATTTTTAGAAAAAAGACACAAGAGCAGTTACGTGTCGATTCGCTGCGGTTTAATGACTCAATGATATGCAACGCTTCATTGCCAAACAACCTACCTCACGCATAGCTATGACTTATTTGGTTAGCGTGTTGACTAATCTGTTATCGTTTTTAACCAGTCAAAAAGGTGTAGCAGAAATCTAGCTCTTTAATAACAGGTAGTGACTATTTCACCGAAAATTTTCAACTTAGAGAGAATAAAACGAGAATGAGAAATATTCATCCGAGCTTTTTTCATTTGCTTTTTTAGGGGTTAAGATTAGGGTTTAGGTTAGGGTTTGGGTTAGGGTTCGATTTGGGAGTAGTTTTAGACTAAGCCTTTGAGTTTGTGTTATATTTGAGTCAGAATTAATAAAAAACTAGATAAAAATTTCCGGTGAAATAAAGCCTTCCTTAATAACATGCCTAAAACACATCAATAAGGAATTTTCTGTAATCATTTAGTTTTTCCTCGAGCGACTTCACTACCATTCATTACCTCATTTTTACAATAGGCAAAGCTTTATTGTTACACCATTTACCTCACGCAAAATTATGACTTATTAAATTAGCAAACATTTTGATTTTACAAAAAAACATTTACCAATTATTTGCAGTTAATTAGGCCGCGTCCTATATCAAAAAAGTATGCACAATATGTAAATACTCTTGTGCAAAAGTTTAAAATATTTTCGATCCGCAATTGTGCGTTTTTAGTAAAAATCTTTTCGATTTGCATAAAAGTTAGCGAAAATTTTCTGCTTCTTTTTGAAATTTGACGAAAGATTTGATAATCCCATATTAACGTATTATGCTCCAATGGAACTGCGATAATGATATGGCAGATTTTGCAAGTTCACGGAAAAAAATAGGCCTATTTGAAAAATTTGATTTTTTTTCCGCAAACAAAAGTATACCAAGTCACGCAGGAAAATGAAAAAACAAAAAAGAATGCAGAACAATCTTTCTGAAGAAAGGTTGCGAAAAGACAAGGGCCATTTCTTGGAATTAACTCGGCCCTTTCCGGGCGCGGATGTCGAGTACATAATATAGATGAAAATTTAATAATATGTGATATCAATGTGCAGAAGCGCATAAAATATTAGACATTTTTTTGATGCAGCCAAGGATGAAAAATAACAATTAAACTTGCGATAAATCTTTTACCAAACTCTTGTGAGTATTGGCGTAGCTAATTCTTTGCACACAGTAGTGTACATTTGCCACTAAAAACGGTAACCACGACGTAACAAAATTGTAATGAAATACTTTTATTTTGCTCTTCATTAAGGATTTTATAAAACTTTCAAAATATTTTGAAATGTTGTCGACAACAAAGCACTACAGTGTACTGTATAAGGACGTCTAGTAGTGGATCATGCAATATAATATGTAGTTGCACATTTGCACATTTAAAGATTTGCAGCCGCAAAAATCAGTTTTTTTACTCAAACTTTAGCATTTTCAAATAATTTAGTTTGTAGTTTGGGCCCCACAACTTCGTTTACCATGCTCTGTTTGTAACGTTGTGCATTAAGCAACAAGTATTTCGCCGACATTCATGATAACAGACAAAAATCTGACTAGAGCTGAAAATCCGCATACTGCGTCAGCGCCCGGAAGCGAAATGTACGTGAAGAGCAAAAATATAAGGTTTCGCTTCTTAAAGGAGAATGCTTTGCGCCAGAAATACAAACGAATAACGAACCAAAAGGTTTTCATCTTGCTGAGTGGCTTTTATGCCCAGAGACAAGTGTTTTCCCTATCGCTTGTTCCTCACCCCATTGTTACGCCACTGATATTGCCCACTATTAAATTTTATAATCTGCATCGATTCTGGTTATGGATACTGTTGGTAGTTTTATACGTATTTTTCTTTGCAACTGAGGACTCAGCACTACTCTACAGTTCAAAAATAGATTAAAAAACCCAATTAATTAAACTTCTTTTATGTTGTAGCGTACCATAGCTCATCAAGCCGTTCTTCTAATTATCAGGCACGTAGCCAGCAGGATATTTTTGGAGAAGCAATATGTTTTCGATAATTTCGGTGACTGCATGGTTTTAAAACAAATAATTTTTTTGCTAATGCAGTTTGCAGAACTACAAGTAGTTATGGCCAGTAGCACAACCAGGCGAGCTAAAAAGTTTTCAGTATCCCTTAGCCAAGTTACCTAAACAGTTAACTCAAAAAACAAGCGTTTAAATGTGCTTCGAACTTTGTCGCAAATAAGAAGGGCTGAAGGGGATAGGTAACAATTTAGTTCTTTCAGCGTGCAAAACGTGATCCAATTAGCATTACATCGGCTAGTTTTTTCAAAAAATTACAAAAATTGTCCAGCGGCCAGACTTGTGTCTATAATGCTCTTAGTTGCACAAATTTTCTTAGTACGCCACTTAATAGACTCATTTTTCGGCACAAAAATTCTTAAATTTGAGTCTGAGCCATCCCCACCCAGGAAAATTGTGGTTGCGTGCCTGATCATAGTAAAGTATATGCTGTAGTTTGTCCTCAAAACTCAAATAAATGATATCTTACAGTCTAAAATATTTAATTATTCTGCCCTAAATCAATCCTCGCTTGTCAGTAAAACTTTGCTGCCTCTAGTCACTTTTCAAAGTTAGTGCAAGCTTTTTTTGAGCCTCTGCAAATTTTGTCGTGAGGCTATAAGCTTATCAGTCCGAATTTTGTAAATTGAGAAATAACAACGCAAAAGAAAATAAAAGTTTCTAGAAAAAAAATGAAAGAGCAATGTTATATCATTTTTGCAATTTGAAAAATAAATCTCTCTAAAAAATTTTAAATTTTTAAAAAATTAATTAGTAGGCTGGTACCAGCTAACGAAATTATGGCAGTTAGCCTGGAAATCAAGCTCTAAAATACATCCAATGGTCCAAGCACATTTCAAAAATTGAAGAAAAAGAAGCAGCAAAAATTTGGCTTTTTCATTCTTAATCTATAAAAAGAGCTAGTAATTCCTATCTTCCAATCTTTTTGTATTTCTTTTAAGTTTTAATAGATAAAAAAACGTTAAAACCAAAATTTAGCTTTAGTTCAAAATATCTAATTTAAAAACCATTTTTGATTAAGTTGAAATTAATAGCTGACCGACTGTTTTGATCGACGGTTAAAATTCTGAAATTCCGCAAAAAGTTTCGTTCTTTGCATTTTCAATTATGCGCAATTCCAAATAGTAATTACTGTTTAATTTGAGCTAGTTATATGTTTACGTTAATTTAAGTAAACAATACTGTTGATAAAAATTAATTTAAAATTCATACAAAATATAACAATGCTAAACTTCGAAAAAACTTTTTTAAAATTATCTTGTTTAATGTTGGAATAGCAAAAGCGCAAAAATATATGATAAATAGCAAAAATGCATGACAACAGCTCTGCTGCAGCATTTTACCACAAATAGAGCATAATTATATTTCAGAAGTATTAATTTTTTTTCCTGCAAAATTTTTCAAATCTTCACGAAAAAAAAAATTACAGATTTTGCGTTTGAGGTGATTACAAACATGAAAATGTACGGTACTGAAGTAATGGTAGCGAAATCAGCAGTTGGAGAAATTAATATAGGCCCAGGATTTAGTAAAAGGCATGGTTTTATTTTCAAGCATGTTCAAAAGACGTTTTCTATATAAGCATTGTAAAATTGAAATATTCAACTTTACGTAACGTTGAGTAGAATCACAAATTCTCTGCCTGTTTGATTGATGATCTAACTTAGTTGTAAAAGATTCCCAGCTAAGATCGATAGAACTTTTCAAAATAAAAAGATCAGTTTTTATGGTGACGAAATGGACTGAGTCACTGTGCACCCAACTCACAGCCAAAAATAATATAGGCCTAGGATTTAGTAAAAGGCATGGTTTTATTTTCAAGCATGTTCAAAAGACGTTTTCTATATAAGCATTGTAAAATTGAAATATTCAACTTTACGTAACGTTGAGTAGAATCACAAATTCTCTGCCTGTTTGATTGATGATCTAACTTAGTTGTAAAAGATTCCCAGCTAAGATCGATAGAACTTTTCAAAATAAAAAGATCAGTTTTTATGGTGACGAAATGGACTAAGTCACTGTGCACCCAACTCACAGCCAAAAATAATACTTGATTTCAATGAGTCACTCGAATCAAAACAAGCGAAATATATGCGTCGCTAAGCATGCGTGCTCTTTTTCACTTTTTCTCTTTATTTAGGAAAATCAGAACTTTCTGACCTATGTACTGATTTTAACAGTTAATAACTCGATTTATACTACGTAAACAATCTTCAAATTTTTATCAATGGAAGCAGAATTTACTAACTTAAAAAGTCAAAGAATATGATAGACTATTTTCAAATGGCTTGAAAATAGTAAACGTTTAAAAAAGCGCCAGCATATATAGCCCCCACCCCAGTCCTGACAAGGTTAAAACAAGATTACGAAAACAATCAAGCAAGCGTTAAATTTCACATCAACCTTTACCAAAAATTTGTTATATGTGCAAGAATTTGAAAAAAAAAGTCAAACTGTGGTTAAGCAATTTACAAATTCAAATAGACAATCATTTATATCTATAAGACACTGCTTTGATCATAAATTTAAGGCTCGTCATTTGCTAAATTTTTGTAATAGTTGCTGTGAATTTTGATGTTTGTTCGATTCTTTTCGTGACGTGCATTTTAAAGGATGTTTCTTTCCAATTTTTAACAGAACTTACTGTAAACTAAACGCCTATTTCAGAGAAAAAAAGTACCAGAATTTCGCGGTTCTTTTTTTCCATATTTTCTCTATAATAAAGTAGATCGAAGCTCACTGATATTTCTCTGAAAATTATTTGCTTTGTGGATATTTGTAAGTCAACAAGCAGGACATAACTTTCTCGGGTGGGACTACGGTACAAAAATTTATTACAACATCGAGCTGGTATCGCTTGGCGCAATATTTCACACGACCTAAGTGCTATTTTTGTTTGTGCATCAAGAGACGTTGCTTACACTTAATAATAAACTCACTAACCTGCAAAGAAAAAAAAACACTGCTTAACATGCAAGTCTCAGACACCTAGCATAGAAGACGTACGTGTGCTTCCATAACGCTTTAGCAACAATTTTGATGATGTTCCGTAGCAGTATCGTTGTATTAAAACAATTAAGGCCGTAACTCGAGCATGAGAATAACTAAATTCTAAACGTGAAAATGGTCAATATTAAGGCCTTAACTTCGTCAGTTGGGCCCCGGTACAAACGTTTACTGATTATGCATCCCAATCTTTTTAGTAGTTTTTCAAACAAAATCCTGTTTGTTTGGTTAAACGATTTCCTTTCATAGAATTTTTTCAAATGTTATCATATACGGTTTGAACAGAACCTAAAGTCTATAATGCTATTATCTGAAAGTATTTCAAAATACTTTAAATAATCTATGCATTTAAAAAAGGAATTGAGGTACCGTACCTGGTGTTTGCAAGCTCAAGTTTATAGTAAAAACGGATTTCTGGGTGCTAGGGCAAAATCCTCATGCCTCAATTGAACAAATTTAGTGATTGTTTTTCCAAAAAAATAGCAGTTTTTGTGACTTTTAAAGGAGATTACACAATAGATTTTCAAAGCAATTTGAAAAAGGAAAATACCGCAAAAGTTATGTTGAAAAACTTTAGTTTTGCACAGTTTCCCAATCTCGATATAAACACGTTTTTTTCATCAAGGTTTAAGGTGCGTTTAGACTGGACGCGAAGCAACGCGAAGCGACGCGAAGCAACCAAAATTTGACGTCATCGACAGCTCGCGAAAGGTTGCAATCGGTCGCAACCTTCACGAGCAGTTGCGCAACATCGTTTGCTTGCAGGCTGTATGTGTAAGATAACCTACTAAATCACTGATCGGATTTTTACGATCGCTGTTTGCTAGAAAATAATGTAAATAGTATATTTGTATGGTTTAGCGCCTATTTATCAGTCCAAAGAGTAGGTTGTTGGCAAAGTTAGATTCGCGATAGCCCTAGGCTAGCCAAGTTGATTTGGATCTAGACAGCTAAGGCTGTAAATCCTAGAGTGATTTTCATAGCTATGCTGGATCTCAGAGCTTCATTATAATGAATACACCAAAGCAGTTGGCCTAGCCCCACAACATCTAGCTTTTAAAACAAAACTTTTTATTCTGTGCAGCATAGCAGAAGCTATTGTATCAGTCCAGTGATTCTTTTGGCTGAGCAGCTTTTGCTTTTTTGTCTTAAAGTAAACTTAAACTAACATGGTGTTGTTGTTATTTCAGAGTATAAAATAACCCACCAACAGGCTAGTTTTGAAAGTGTTGATAGTGTTTTTACCCATTGTTTGTTAGCTTGTTGTTTTAAAAGTAACCACAATTGAACAATTGCTTGAATACTGGAAAACTCTCAAACGTTTTTTCGCAGTCTTCTAGACCAAGCCAACTTGGTGAATAAAACTGTATTTAGAATTGGTTTCAAGCTACACTGCTACATACAAGAGCTAGATAGATACAAAAAATCGAAAAATTCCTATGAACTTTTGGATTGGCCTAATTAGTAGTCACTTCTTAGAATAGCTACAAACATAGAATTTTTTCTTCTGAATGTCCTCTTAAAAGTCTTCTTGTTTCTGAAGGTTTGTGACCGTGATCAAGTTGAACTGGAAGCAATGGTTTTGGACTACCCCAAGTTTTATAATCATGAATATTGTAGTCTGGTACTGGTAGTGATTTTTCACTCCAGTCCTATGTGATGAAAATAGAAGTGTCAAGTGTGTTAAATATTCATTTACTGTGTCTTTGTGTAATATCTGAATTTAGTTCTTTGTGAATTTTAAAATATTTTTACTGCCTTTTAAAATTTTAACTGCTTTACATGGTGAATAAAGTGACCAAGTAAACTATTTTAGGTCTGAAGTTCAATCATTACAATTACAGTCAGTGTATTTAGACGAACTAGAAAGCCAATACATATCTAACCAGTAGAAAGTGAGTTCTATTTTTTTGCTGAGGTTACTATTATTGGTAGAGAAGTACCCGCCAAGTAAGTTTATTAATGGAAGTTAATGGAAGTCGTTATGATTTCCCAGGAGTCGACCACGAAGGACGTCAAACTTGTCGGTTTAAGTTTATTAATATTGTTCCATTCTCAGTAGTCACCACTAAACAAAAAACATGATACAGCATTTATAATAAAAATAATTGGACTGGGGAAGGAAGCGTCAGTTACATGAAAATGTGAGAACTAACAACACTTTTATTCAGATGCTTGAGTAACAATTTTCACATAAAAAAATCTAAATGTTTTTTATCAGGGACATAACCAAAAACTTGCTAAAAAGAGGGGGCTTGACCTTACAGCTATAAGTTTGTCTGTATCTTACAAACGGTGGTTTGGAGCGAAGTTCTTTGAGGTAAACGCGACCGTCGCAACGTAGCCTACTGGTACCGCAAGAAAATGCAAACTAATAAAATTCTCTCAAAAGCATTTAACTTCGCACTAAACATCGATACGCGCTCCGCTAGCGAGTAAAACACCAAACTTAAGTTTTAGAAGTTGACTTTTCCTCAAAGCAACTGCTGGTATTACTGTGCTAAATTCTTGTCCTTCGATGATAGTGTCAAATCATGCAAAAACTGCAATGTTTTATTTGCTTTCTCCAGCAAATCAACACAGCAATCCATTGCACAATATGCAAAAAATCCACTACATAACTGATGACAAATCCAGCTTTCAGTTTTACTCATAGCGTTAACATTGGGAGTCTTCATAAACAGCACTAAATAACAAATACAAACAACTGTTTAAGCTTACTACAGGTATCATAACATGCTTGCCTGGAAAAGAAAAATCACATCAAAAAAACAGCATAGTTTATGCTTTAAATGTACCTGTTGACTAGCCTATTGGTCTACACTCTACAAGATACCGGTTGATCTATCACTACCATAATGAGACATGGATGGTGAAAGCGTTTAAGGATTTGTTACCTGAGTAAACACCTAAAGAGAACTTTTGACATCTGCTTCCAGCTTTTTGCCTTTCTGCATTAAAACCCAGAACTGTTATCATCAAAACAGATTATGGCAAGTTTTCAGTGGAAGGATCTAAACAAATCATTAATAGCTAGTAAATAGGCTAAGTACTACTACGTTTTTGAAGAAATGACTTGTCTTTTTATTTCCAAATTCGATCTACTGTACTTCGTTTTTCACTTATATTTACAAACTTTTTTCTCAAGATTATTTTGTTACCTGAGCTATTAGTCTACTCTAGACTCTTCTTCACGGTTATTGCGTGACAACATAATATAAACTCAATCTTCGTTTATGGTTTTACCGGTAATTCCAGCGCTCTATGAAGAAACAGAACCTGTGATTACTATAATAGCGCTTCAATAATAAAGTACACAAAGCTTTCTGCTCATTGAATACATTTTAAAAGTAAGTCATTTAAATTAGCCTATGAAGCGACCAGTCGCAAAGCTTAGCGAAGACTCGCGAAGGTTGGCAACCTTCGCGAGTGACGTAATCGACCACTCGCAAAGGTTGGCGAAGGTCGCCAACCTTCGCTTCGCGTTGCTTCGCGTCCAGTCTAAACGCACCTTTAGTGTACGTGATGTTTCTCTATAGTCTCGCATCTATTGCCTGTCAACAAATAAGCAAGCACGTTTCGGCCCCCAAAAACACTTTGTAGAATTAAATAGAAGGTGTGTAACGACAAAAAGTTACCCGAGAATTCCAGAGGTGTATGAAAGAGAAAGACATTAATGACAATTGCGATTTGCCCCGGAGCGCCTCTTCAAACGACTCACAATTGTAGAAACGTAAAAAAATTGTTTTTTTTTCTAAAAATGCTCAAATTTTAAGCGGTATTTTCATGGCTTGGCGTGAAAATTAATTAGGTGCACCGCACCTTTTTCCGGGTGTTCAAATTATTCGAGTAATATTTAATTTCACTCTCAATTTTTTAAACAATTTTTTAGCAGCGTTTTTTCTTATTCAGTAGCTTACTATCGGTGATTCCTCGCGGTAATTTTCAAATTACAACTCCTTCAAAAGATGTGTTTTTCCCCCGCCAGACCACTCGCCTTCCATGTATTTAAGTACTGTAGAGTTGTTCTTAATTTCAACACAAATTCTTTGCGCCCAAGTATTTTTGAAACAAGTTTGGCTTTCTCAGGTTTTATCATGTTTAAAAAGTTCTCAGGTTTTATCACTAAGATCTAGGTTTTATCATGTTTAAGCATTAGCAATGTTGGTGCCCGCGGCACTCGGATGTATTAAAAAAACAAAAGAGGGATTTAGTTCTTTGCACCCACTACACCGAAAGTATTAGAAAAAATAATAACGAGTAATTTTCTACAATGTCTGTTGCCACTAACCAGGGCATGGTATGGAATGGAAGATGGAATGGAATGGAAATTTTTGGTATGGATAATGGAAAATGCCAGAATGGAATGGAAGATTTCAAGAATGGAATGGAAAAAAATCTTTCACAATTTCATACCAATTTCACAGAACGTTTACACAAAAATATAAATGGATAGTTATAACTGAATTATATTCATTGAAGTGTTTAGCAGCTAATCATAATATGTCGACAGAGTACTTTGGTCGTGTGCATTGCGCAAACAGTGTAGGTATTGCATCATAAAATATATTCATTGCAATTTGCAGCTGCATTGATGCTGACTGGCTTAAGAATAATTTTGATTCCAAGATTGACAATTTGCCAAGTGATAAAACTTTTTCTTCTATCGTAACCTAGATTTGTATGTAATTTTCTATTCACGATTGAGCTGAATTTTTTTTGTTTTGGTATTTTTGTAAAATGATTTTTGGCAGTTTGTCTATGCCAAATTTGACATTTGGTGTGATTGCAAACTTGCAGTCATTAAACCCTGTGCATATCGGTCAACCTACTGTCCGTTGATAAATGTTGATTACAAAGATCCTGCTCTAAATCTGTTTTATTGAAGAAATGAGAACTACTTCAGCTAATACAGATCGAGGTGCCCCAAACCTTTTTCCACAATTTCCCTTATTCGCGATAATGGTTTTTTTTCCGTTTGACTTCGTACCATTGGCAATGCTGCATTTTGCAATTTCGTTACAACACAAAAAGCTTTCAGTAGATTAGTATTGGTAGCCTAGGTCTACAGGTTCCAGTAGGCGTAGCCAAATTTTCAGATTTGGTTGTAGGCTACTCACTGATACCAGTTGCGGTAATTGCATTTCTTAGTCCGCGAGAGTTTTTGCAATGTTATGCCTTTTGCGATGTCACGAAATCGTGAAATGCAGGGTTGCCAATGGCACGGAGTCAAAGGGATTAAATCGTATGTTCACGAATAAAGGGATTTGTGGAATAAGGTTTGGGCACTTCCTTTAGTAGTTTTCATTACTTCACGATTGCCTCAAGTACTTTTCATTTCTTCAACAAAACCGATTTCGAGCAGTATTTCTTAAATTGGTTTATATATTCACGCTGAGTGAATTTTTATGGTAGCTCATTGTGATGGTGCTTCAAATTCGGGATGAGATGCAACGTATTACACTATTTACCGTCGCAAGCGACAACTTGCAAAAGTACGCTTAACGTTACGAACGTACAATACAAATTACGCGTTGCTTGCGGTCTAAACTTACCTGGTATAAAAGTATGGAATGGAATGGAATCAGTAGCGTAGCCAGGGGGTGTCGGGGGGGGGGGCTTAGCCCCCCCATTGGCCTGCGGACCAAAATGCAGAATAATAAAAATACCACGTTTTTGGCACTTCTAAGACTCTCTTTTGCACTGGATTAGACTAAAAAATGATTTAAAGTATAGTTTGAAACGTTTATTTGGGGGGGGGCTAATGGACTGCTGACCAAAATGCAGAATAATAAAAATACCACGTTTTTAGCATTTCTAAGACTGTCTTTTGCACTGGATTAGACTAAAAAATGCTTTAAAGCATAGTTTGAAACGTTTATTTAGGGGGGGAGGGCTAATGAACTGCCAACCAAAACGCACCAGGGGGGGCGGGGCGAGGGGGCTATAGCCCCCCCACCCATTGACATGTCGACCAAAATGCAGAATGGGAAAAGCACTACATTTTTTGCACTTTTGAGACTGCTTTATGCACTGGAGTGGACTAGATAGTGATTTAAAACATCTTTTGAAGCATATGTCTAGGGGGGGGGCTAGTTTGTCAAAACTAAAACCAACAAATAAATGAAACCTTTGATAAATGGTAAGAAATAAGCAATCAAATATGATCGCAAGTGTAAAAATGCTGAACATAGGTGTCATCGACAAATATACTATAAACTAAAAAATAGGGGGGGGGGGGGCTATTCAGTATTTGTTAATTACCAATCATTTCTCTCAAATCTCTTTTCATTAGCCCCCCAGCAATTATTTTTCTCTATAAACTGTATACGAAATAGATTACTCCGTGTGAGTTTTATTGAAGTAATCGATTTTATAATTTACCAGCATCTAAACAAGAGAACTACATTTTACCATTAGCCACCTCCCAAATAGCCCATTTATGCTTCCAGTTTAATGTTGTTTGCACTGCCAATTTCTAAGCCACGTTTTAAAATCATTATTTTTTCATCAAAATAGCCCTAAAATGAAGTTATTTTTGCAAAAAAATGCAAAATTTTCGAGCGATGGGGGTTCCGCCCCCAGACCCCCCAAACAGCCCCCCCATTGCGAATTTCTGGCTACACGCCTGAATGGAATGCGGAATTTTAGTATGGAATACAAGATTCGTAGCATGGAAGAGAAATGGAATAAAAAAAAACAAAACCCAGTATGGAATATGAAAAAATCGTCTTTCATTTCATTCCATTCCATACCATGCCCTGCTCCTCACATTCTACGATTGGAGCTTTCACAAAATGCCATTTAAAATAAGTTTTAGTATGACTTGGTTACTTGGCTACCACATTTTATTACTTTTCATATTTTTCAAATAGGGAAACAAATTTACAGACTAGAAGTGTATGTTTTTTTTTTTTTGTTTCGTAACAGTAATTTCATTTTTAACTGAACAAAAACAATGCTGTCCTCGAGCCGAGAACAGGACGTTTTTGAGGACTTGTAGGCTTCGAGGCCAAATCTAAGGACTTGAGTTTCGAGGCCAAATACTTCAAAAAGTGTCCTCGAGCCAAGAAGGTCCTCGAGGACTTCACCTTCAGGAATTCAAATTCAATCATTTTTTTATTTTAGTGATTGTATTGCGCCGAATCGTGTAGCAAGTTTCTAGCTGTTGTCGTTGCGCCTCGGCAACACACCCTGCAAATCCCTTACACATTTTGGCGTAATTCAGTCAGTTAAACAAAGATTTGATTTTTTTCTTTCTTTTTGAAAAAAAATGTGTCGTAATTTTTGTTTTCTTAAACTTTTCCTTAATAATTACAGAAAAAAAATTGTCAAGTTGTTTTCTTCATGTGATGTCAAGGCCCGTAAATTTGAAAATGCATGCTCATTTTTTGTAAATTCAAGATCAACATTTTGCACAATAATCAAGGTTTGTTCATACCAAATACCTAAAAAGTAAAAAAACAATGATTATATAATATTGATTTCCATTTTACCGGTTCATCCATTTTCTTTACAATTTCAAGTATTGCTGGAATTTCTATGCTTGAATTTGATGAAAGGACAATTCTCTCAATTCTACTAAGTCTCTCAATCTTGCTCATACAAGATGCTAATGCAACTAAGTCAGCATTGGTGATGTTGTTGCTTTGAAATTTCAAATGTTGGATCTACAAATCACTTTAGTTGAATATTGTTCTCATGTGCTGAGAAAATCAAATAGGTGCTTATTTTTATTAAAATGTGATATTGCAAGCGATATCCGGAGACTTTGCGACAGTATCCTACTTCTTCTAATCGACGGCGCCGAAGTTTGCGAGCTTGTCAAGTAATTTATTCTGCACCAACTTTCTCGCGTGATAATCGGCGACGCTATGGGTCTCTATTGAGACAATCGCGTAACGATTCTGCGCTACACGTCAGGACCAGAAACCGAACGAGTCTGAAAAGACATCTTTAAAATCTTCCATAAACACCTTAATTCAAACAAAGTCATAATATTTTGGCTCTGGGTCAATTTCTTTCACAATTAAGTTTTGAAAATTTGACTGAGTTAAAAAGGAAAGATAAGTTTGCTTAATTTTGACGCTTGCGAAAGTCGCTTTTCAAAATTTTAGCATTTTCGGCCCCGCTTTGACGTAAGCAATTATGATTTAGTTTTAAAAAACAAACCAAGTTTAAAAAGTTTGAACCGACAATGACATTACTAAAAAACGACATCATTGTGTTAAAAAACGGTCGTGACGTCATTAAGATGAAAGTCAAAACCCAAAACCAGTCTTTCTAAAAATTTTGTTAAACAAATAACTCGTATGCCAAACATGATGTTCCA